>QLPG01008333.1:711-16186 GCA_003314385.1 Gomphus sp. MG54 | reverse complement strand
ACCCAGACTCCACCCAACCCTCAACTACCAACAACAAAAGAGATGAAAGACACATGATCCGCACCATCTCCTCCAGACGATTTTCCATTGTCAATGCCAAGACGTCCAAACAACCCCCAGCCACCTCCAAAGCACCCCAGGACTGGACTGCCTCCTCTTGGACCTGGTCCAGGAGAGCAACAAATGTAGAATTCCAATTGAAAAAAAAAAGAACCCGGATCCTCTGGCTCTGACAGCAGTCCGCCAGATACATCAGCAGATGTGGTTACAAGTCCCAGGTGTTGAGCCCACTGGGCCAACATCTGGGTCTCGAGGCTATTAAGGAAGGGCTCCCACTCGGAGTGACCACTGGAGATGCTTCCGGGAGGTTGAGGGATGGGGAGTTGACCGGGCCCTACAAAAAGAAGAAGAGGTTATAGGAGGAGGGATGTCCAAGGAACCTGCTTACCAGAAGGAAAACCATCTCTGACAGCACGAGCCCAAAGGATTGCCAGTTTACCCTTGATACTCCTCAGATGCTGCATGGCCCTTTCCAGGTCTTCCCGGGAAACCACCAGGGACCCCCCATTCAGGAAAGATTGGGAGGAAGCCCCAGAACTTTCCATCCATTGCAAGCTTGTATCATCCATTGGGGGGAAGCCCGCCAGCCCTGAGGAACCCCCTTTTATAGGCAAATGGATACCAGTGCCTATGAGCTACAAGGCACCCACAAATACTCCCACAATAATATCCACCTTAATCACCGCTCCAATGGGCATAGGACCTCGAGGGCTCGGCCCTGAAGGGGGGATACTGTTATGAACCGACTCTGACCACTCCCCAAAACAGACTTTCCATGACCTGATCAGAAAACCACAACTTCTGATTCTGACACTTTCCGCAACTCTGGAAATCAAGGTTCTGCATGTAAACAAACTTAAGATTGACGCGTACCTCGCCCCTGGTTTTCGCCCCCCATTAACCCCCTTGTATTTTTCCTGCCCCCTTGTTTTTACTTGGCACAAGATAGTACAAGGATAGATACATGTATATAAGACACTAGTCAACTGGACTATTTGCCAGTACAAATATCAAATTAGTTCTGTGTCATAGTTCCAATTCAGTTCTGGTAACTTTCCGACTTTCCAAAATTAGGGACAGACGATCGAGGAGGGTGCAACACATAAGTTGAAGCCAGTCCCTGTGACCTCGAACCACTCAAATAACTAGTCAATCTACCTAAATACTGTGAACAGTCCGAAGCCCCGGTGCTTCCATCCTTCCACACTTCTGTCCGAACCGACCTCCAATTTCCAAACATCCCAGAAACAAGGACTTCTAGAGACCTATCGGAAACCTTGGAAATAATCCTAGAAGCACCAGCTAAGCACCTGAGATATGTTCTTAACAACTGAAGACTGAACTACTGAACTACAAGATCTTTATACTACTTTCTAATCTACTAGGAGTCGAATAGGTTCCTATGATAGAATGAGAAAGCCAAGGATCATGAAAAGCAAGAACGGAAATACTATGCCCCAAATAATGATCTCCTCCATGACATTGGGGAGTGACATGTCACTCCGATTCCCAATGGAGTTACGCTAAGGAACATAATAGTGGATCAGATATAAGAGACTGAGCGGAATTGCAAATAAAAGAAAATGGAGCGAACATAAATGAAAGGATATTAAATGTAAATGAAGACAGAATGGAATAGCGAGCATATGGAGTGTGATGTAAATGAGTGGAGTGAATTGACAGGAGCATGTGGCACCAAGACAGATACACGAGGTGCATATAGTCCATGGGCTGAGGGTGTATTGTTGAATAAGCGAGCGAGAGCGGAGTTGGGCTGAGTGGGCTGAAATGAATAGCCGGGCACACCAGCGTACAGTTCCTGACACGATGTATGAAAGAAAATAGATTTATTAGTGATGAGGATGTGATGTGACAAGGATGTGACCTGTGACACAAATGTGTCACACTGACTAAGACTTGGACTTTGGCTTTGGACTTGAGTACAATAGTCTAGATGTTTCTAGACTAGTCTTGACTTGGACTTGGAGACTTGACTTAAGGCTTTAACTTGTGAACTTGTTATTACATAGGTGAGCCAGAGGCCTTTATATACCAAAACCAAGCAATGATGTGAAACAATGTAAGAGGTTGGCTATGTCAGTTGAATGACAAAGCATGAGAACAAAGTATACAAAAGAGGAAACTATGGAGAAACTATGGAGAAATGGTACAGCATTGAGGCTGCATGAATAGGGGCTATGGGCTATGATAGGGGGAGACTAACCAAAAAGGTAAGGATGATGAGTAACAACAAGAAAAGACTAACAGAATAGAAAACAGGTCTGAGTCAAGCCAAGAAAAGGGGAAATATATAAAAGAAACAATAAGGAAGTCCACCAATAAACATCTAACAACCTTGTCTACTACTCCTGAGTGTTATGGCCCATGCTGCCAAACAAACCCACATTAAGCACCACAACCACCCACACCATTTCTGGAACCCTTTCCTATCACCCAAAGCCTGAATAACCGATTTCCGGATGTCCAACATATATTCCGAGGTTCTGCGATTCCGAACCTCCGAAGACTCTGAAGTCAAGGTTCCATTACCTTGATAACCAACACACAGGACCATCACGTACCTCACTCCCTTGTTTTCTCCTTTATATTGACTGACCCCTTGTACTCCCTTTCTCCTTGTTTTATGACCGGCAAAGATAGTACAAGGATAGTCACATGTATATAGTCTTCCAGTCGACTCGACTGTTTGCTAGTACGAATATCGACTTAGTCTCCCACCTAGTTTCTGATTCATTTCCGGTAAACTCCCATCTCTTTTCCGAAATTAGGGACAGATGATCAAGGAGGGTGCAACACATAAGTTGAAGCCAAGTCCCTTCGACCTCAAGCACCTCAGTGACCGGATTGAACCATTCTGCGACTGACCCTAAGTCCCCGGCGCTTCCGCCCCTGTCCGTAGTCCATCCAACTTCTGCCTTTGGTCCTCGGCCCCGTTACAGACCTCCACGCCAACCCGGATAGCCCTTTCGGAAGTACTACCTAAGCGCCGACACACGGACTTAACACTGAGCGGCCTTAGGATAAGTCAGGGGACTGAGTCATCTTGGAGTATTTCCAGGTCACAGGCAACATATATTTCACAATTTCTCCAGTATCCAATCCAAGGATAGGGGCCTGGGAGTAGGAGGACTAATAGGTATATGGTCATGCACTCTCAACTTGTGGTTAAGAGTGAGTCGAATGGAGTGGGTAGGGTAATCAGGATAGGATAGGGCCCTGAACTCTACCTCATATTCCACTCTACTCCTATTACGATATGCTAGTCTAGACGTCATTCCAAGAAATATGTATAATTCTTGGCTTTCTGGAGAATAGACTACATCTCCTATCACATATGACTGAGTGTAGATTGGATGGGATCTTCTTCTGAGTGAGAAATGTGCTGGGGGAGGTACGCGAAGATAATGATCTGTTAATGGTTCTGCCTGGATATGTGTGTCCTGGGTGTTGTAGCATTGCATGGGAATGAGCTCTGAAGAAGACATGATGACAAATTGGGAGTCTGAAGATTGGAGTGCTGAATAGAATGGTTGGCTGTGTGATGTGGCAACAGTGAAGGTGATATGGGATGAGCACTGTCAGAGTCTAATTTGGAACATGGTTAAGATCGATTGCTTTACTGTCAGCAGGATTAGTGGATAATGAGTGGGGAAGAGTAGATGAGGGATGGGAATAGGGAATGTGAATGGTGAATGTGCCAAGCTGAGAACAATGTACCTAGTGACATTTGTATGGATTGGTCACTTGCATGTGGAGTTAGACTAATCATTTTGTTGGCACTGCCAAGTTACCAGATACTCAGTACGTGCACTTGACACTGCAGGACTTGGCCAAACATCAGCATTGTGAAGCTGGAATTATTACAATAGTGCTTGGCCCATGCATTATCGGCATTCCCAGTGCCTAACAAATTCATTCCACCCATGGTACGGTTGTAAAAAATGTTCACAGAAGTTGGCAATTCCCTGTCAGATTCATAATCTGTAGGTGTTGTTGGAGACTCTATATGTTCATCTGCTTCAGTAACCTGATCCTTATTCTGATTTCATAGTCCAGTAATGTTTCGTTTGCATTTTGGACAGCCGCCAGTGGGCATTATACAGCGTCTCAAGGCCAGGTAATGATTGTGCTGTATTTGTATTTATTTGTATATGAGTTGGTATATAGTTATTTTTTCACAATTTTACCAGAATCATACACTACTCAATCATAGCTATTGATTGCACATTTTTTCCATATTTTTCAGTTTTTTTTTTGGGGTGTGGCCAAAATTTTGACATTTCCAAAATAAAAATAATTTTAGAAAAAAATTGACTCATTACATTGACTTATATTTTGATGTTAGATACTTCATTTAATGGTCTATTATCAATTTCAATGAGCCAATTTCACCAGAAAATTGGGTCAAAATTATTGGTTGAGTTTGCTTGTCCCATACTGTATATGACTTGCATTGACTGTTTTTTGTTGATTAAATTTGTTTGGTGCTCAGGAATTAAATTAGGTGCTGTATGAATTGATTGACATGATGATTGGTCATTTTTATTGATTTTGGCTTAACTAATGTTCCTGAAGTTGGATAGGGTATTCTGGATTGATTTTATGACTTGTATTAATCATTTCTTGATGGTGTAATCTTGCATAACATCCAGGATTCAAATTGGTTGGTGAATCATTTGATTGACCTGGTGATCAATGGCATGTGGTCATTTTATTTTTTTGCTTGACAGATGTGCCTAGAATTATACAATGTATTCTGGATCAATTATATGACCTGTATTAGCAGTTTGTTTGTTGATAAAATTGTTAGTGCTCAGTAATCAAATTGGGCAGTGTATCAATTGATTGTCCTGGTGAATGATGGTTGTACACTACTGTATATAAGATCTTCTAATGGACTTTGATTCATTGAAAGTGCTGTTTGCTCTCTATCTACATAAATTTTATATCATTAGACAATATTTAACAGGTCTGAGCTGATTTGGTATTCTTACAGCGACTGGGGTAGATTAGGGCCAACTGCCTGAAAAACAAATTTTCTTGTGGTAATTTTACATGTTTTTTTTTGAAAAGGCACTTCATATTGGTTGAAGAGGTTCTATATTGATTTTCAAACAGAATGGTTGTAATATGAATGAATGCTCCCGGTTTTCTTTTCGCCCGCATGAACGGAAGCAAATTAGGCGCATGACTTACGTACTGCAAAACCAGTGTAAGAAGCAGAAGCTTCATCAGTTACGCAAATAGAATGTAACCACGCTTTCATACGTACCACACATTTACAGTATTCTCCAGTGGATTGATTGTTTCATCCACATGTCCGAAAACGCTAAGAAGACGATACTTGTGACAGGAGCGACCGGCAAACAAGGCTTCGCAGTTGTTTCATCACTGCTCTCGACAGATGCTACCGCTCGCCGTTTCCGGATTCTAGCATTGACTAGAAACCCGTCTTCCCCTACTTCCAAGGCCCTCCTCTCTCTTTTTCCCGGAAAAGAATCCGATGCCGAGTTGAACCTAGTACAGGGTGATCTAGACGATCCCGCAAGTATAAGGTCAATATTTGAGGAGGCAAATGGAGGTATATGGGGCGTTTTCTCCATCCTTGCATTTCCAGGGCTTGGTGCAAACGCTGATGGAGAGGAGAAACAGGGTATCGTGAGTATAAATTAGGGTCTATCGTAGGGTGTCTCAGCCTCTTGCTGTTAAGCTACTTGCAGATCTTTCTCTTGAGTTCGGAGTTTCCCATTATGTCTTTTCTAGCGCAGAGCGTGGCGGAGAGGTCTTTGATGACCATTCGACCCTCGATCGCCTCGCAAAAGTGAAAATAGAGCGGCACATCAAGTCCTTGAGCACGAAAGGGTTAAAGTGGACGTCAGTTTATCGATGCATTTTTTATTTCTGTGCACTCATTCGTATCAATGTACCATAACACAGTATTCTCAGGCCCGTATTTTTCATGGAGAATTTTGACGGCACTATCGGAAGACTGACAACTGGTGTGCTACGGTATGGATTGCAGTCCACAACTAAAATACAGTTTGTTGCGAGTATCGTTTCCCCTCACATGAGATTCTCCCAATAATATTTATCATCACATCTGTACTAGGCTGTGGATGACATTGGTCACGTCGCCGCTACAGTGTTTTTGGTAATTATTGTTTCGCTGTACCAGGAGATCAAATCTCAATGATCTCATAGAACCCGGAACCACATGTTGACGAAATTATTGTCGTGTCAGGAGATGCGCTAACCGCCAAGGAGCAAGATGAAGCTTACAAGAGAGCGACAGGACGACATCTCCCCACAGTTCCTGACATTGTCGCAAAAATCATACTTGCTCTTAACTCGCATACACGCAATCTGTAGGTCATAATATCCCCATTGTTCCATGTTATTCTATCTTTATATCATTTATTCCAGCATTTCTGACATGGAGAGAGTGTATCGAGATCGAAGTGCCATGGACGGTGGGCATGAAAAGGTCATCCAATCCATAAAGAACATCCATCCAGGGATTATGACCTTCGAAGAATGGGCAAGAAAGAGAGCTACCACTGGCGT
This sequence comes from Gomphus sp. MG54, assembly GCA_003314385.1. NCBI lineage: Eukaryota > Fungi > Basidiomycota > Agaricomycetes > Gomphales > Gomphaceae > Gomphus > Gomphus sp. MG54. Next base: position 9,541 of record QLPG01008333.1, on the reverse strand, counting down.
GAGCAATCGCCCCCGGCGTTGGAATCAGGTATCGATAACAGCCTTGATTCTTGGAAGACAATAATGCCAGAGTAATGCAATAGTTGTGTACTTTAAAATCAAAGCGATTCCGATAACGGCGAACTAATACTCGTAGCGAGACAAAAATTTAACTTGTCATTGCTTGATCAACAGACGACTCAAATTTCTCCTAATTATTTCAATATCTTATTACCTCTTCCACGCGTGCAAAATTATCGTTCACTTAATTCGAGGAGACCAACTGCCATGGCATCTAGTCTTATGATCTTTTGTAAACCGTACACCGTCCATAAACCCGAGCGTTCATTCCTCTTCCCTTTACGAACGTACTGTAATACACAATGGTGGGTTGAATAGAGCCAGCAATTGACTCACATCAAGAATTATGCAGGTCTATTCCCGCAACAAACTGCATAAAGACTAGAGTTGGAGCGTGGGAACGTAAACGGAACACAACGAATGATGGGTTCCATGAAAGTCAAACATCCGAAGGTATTTAAATAAATTGACTACTACTGCCCAGATACCATATAAGGCTCGGTGGGTCTACAAAGGAGTATACGTGCCTGAGAGGTATATCAAATGTCCCTTCATACTTTTAGCAATCAGTGCACGCGAGGGATAAACCTTCTACGACAAGTTAATAAGGGGCTTGAATATAACTGATTTGAATGCAAATCCGAGTTATCCGTGGTCTGGAAGAGTGCAATCATAGCGAATAGTGGCTTCAGCTACAATAGCAAAGCTTTATGCAGTCAGAATTGTGTAATCAGGTACGAGTTTTGCTCACATATAGTCCACTAATATTGATTGAGTCTATCCACGACCTTGGACTGTTTCTGTTTGTGCTTCATTATCATTTAATTTGACAGATGCCTAGGTTTTTCGCTCGCTGCAGCATGCAAGTAATGATACCACCTCACACGCAGGAACCCACAAGCCGCTAAAGCAATGGTATGTTGTGATCCGTGTAATATGCGGAGGCTACAACGAAAAAATAGTAATGACATGTGCCATTTTCCCCCATCTCAGTCCATCGGAATAACTGAGGTTGTTTCTGGATCCATGGCACTCGTCACATCTTCTTTTCACCTCTACTGACTTGCCCTCCTTGTCACACCGCAGAGCAGCCGAGTATCAACATTGCCAACTGCCTAACGCGGTTGGCCGCCGCACGATTTGTTGGCGTGTACGTTCCTGCAATGATGGTGTCTTCTCGGAGTGTCTATCCTTCAGCCGGTTTCTTATGACTACAATACCTCTGACACTTCCAACAATGTGACCTCAGGTTGTTAACAGGCCTTTGACGAGCACAGTCGGTGATAGATCCTTCACAGTGAGTACATGTCCATTCACCCGCACCGGGAAGTCAGAGTAACATAACCTATGTCATATTATTGAATGCTTTCGTTTAATCTCGACGTAGAGACAGAATATTTACGTAAGACTGATATTGTCTCATGTTTGACTTAGGTAATGGAAGCCTGTTTCGCCACCTCAATCATATAACTATACTTATTACGTACCTACTGTCATCGACCATGGTCAAGCCCCGTTCAATCGATAGAGAGATCGCACAAAACATTGAGGTGCGAGTCATAATCCTGGCCTTTCGAGAATGTTGAAAATGTTTACCTGAGTCTAGGTGTTGAACAAGCAAATAGCAACCACTGCAGAGGACATTGTCTTCCACACCTTTCCACAAAAGGTATTTGAATATTTTTCTTCACCCATGTTGTTTCTCATATTTTATAGATTTTGTTCGTCTGTGTTAGATTTGTTTTCTCGGATGTCTGACGAGCTGCCGTTTGTAGACAACTCAACTCAATGATTGATTCAACTCAGGACACGTCTTCGGTTTTTCATGAGTCTCATCTTTACAATACGACTGATACAAGAGTCTATCCTCCGCCATCTCCCCCTGATGCGAAGAAACGGAAACGTTCTGATGACGAGATGGACGGCATATCTGTGAAGAACGACCTGTCCAATGCTAGGCTTCCTAATCTCGTCTTGGCGAACCAACATGTCAAACAGGTATGGATTGAGAGATATGTAGTATTATCCGGAAAGTTATCGTGCACTCCTAGGCTCAGGAGAAAGTAAGGATAGAGTGTGAAGTCTTAATTGATCTATGTGTGAGTCAACTAGAGCCAGAGTTCGTTACAACCCAGGTTTGTTGAAATATAATAGGACAAGGTTAAGTTATGGATTAGTTTAACAATGCCAAAGTGAGTTACTGCCTATCTGTTGCATTGAATCCATTGAAAATGTATCCTATGCTCGTAAGAATCGAGGAGTATGTATTTGCGATATCCAATGCAGTTTGAAGTCTAATTCATGTGCTCCTTGGAAGTGGAGATAATTTTGGTATGTCTCATATGTGATAGGAGTATCTGACATATACTAGAATCTATAATGATAGGTGTACAAATTCAAGAAGGTTAGTGCTTTCTCGTAGTATTTTGCGTACCATTAATTTCTCCATGAAACAGAGGTGCTCTCCGAGCTGCACAGGTCTCAGGAGAGTGGGTACAATCTGCGGGATGATCCACGGGCCAATCATCTTAACCGTGCCAAAATTTGCTCCAAACTCATTAAGTATCCCAACATCGAAGACTACGCCGTATGTTGGCTGTTTTCTAACAGAACATGTATGACTGATAGGCTTATGTTCTAAATTTGGACATCCAGCTGGCTCTTAAGGAACATGATGCAAAGCAGCTGTACATGGCCCGCCAGCATCTCATTGACATCAAGAACATCTACTCTGTTCTTACAGATGTTATTCATAAGAACATTCAGAAGGTGGGCGAAATTTTAATAGTTGAAATTTTTGTCAAAGTATCACTGACTTCCATCCGTGTCGATGAAGATACGCGTCCCTCGAGGAAACAATCGAGAAGGGCTATATTAAAACAATTAGATCCTTTAATACAATCACGGTCAAATCTTACTCATATATATATATATATACGTTATTCCAGTAAGAAACATCGCAAATAATCAACCAATCATGTATTGGTAGACAATGAAAGGCCTAGTTGAAGTAGGTTAAGAGCATAATTCGTCACGTCCCAGCTCGAGGCCCTTGGAGAATTTGTTGACTGTCATCTTGCTGCCATGGTATTCCAATGTGTTAATCAGCTCTGTGAAGCAGTCAATATTTTTCCCCACTGAGTTTTTGCCTTGATACCAGCAAGTTTCAAGTTGGTGGAGAGCAGAGAGCTGTTTGTTTCTTGGACAGAAGTCTTGCTAGGGCACCTACCAATACAGAATGGCTTGCAATTGCTGTGCTGGGGACTTAGGGTGGGGGTCGGTCATGGGATCTGGTTGGTATGACTAGTCGTTCAGGTGTTCGAAGTCAGAGGGACTTGGATTCAACTTATGTGTTGCACCCTCCTCGATCATCTGTCCCTAATTTTGGAAAGTTGGAAACATGTGAGAGACTAAGTTGGAAACACGTGAGAGACTAAGTTGGAAACACGTGAGAGACTAAGTTGGAAACACGTGAGAGACTAACGTGAGAGACTAAGTTGGAAACACGTGAGAGACTAAGTTGGAAACACGTGAGAGACTAAGTTGGAAACACGTGAGAGACTAAGTTGGAAACACGTGAGAGACTAAGTTGGAAACATGTGAGAAACTAAGTCGGAAAAGGGCAGAACTAAGTCGGAACTTAGGACACAAATTAAGTCAATATTCATACTGGTGAATAGTCCAGTCAACTGGGGGTTATATACATGTAACTACTCCTTGTATTATCTACTATCTGGTCAAAGGACAAGGGGAAGGGGGAGTACAAGGGGTCAATAGAAAAGTGAGAACAAGGGAATGAGGTACATGTTGATCTTGCAAGACAATTATCGCGAGAGCAGAACCTTGGTTATGGAATCATGGAGGGTCAGGAATGTGGAACTTTGAATTATTGTGATGGAACCGTGGGAAGGTGTTTGAGGGTTCCTGTCAAGTACATGTACTGAGTATCCGGTAACTTGGCACTGCCAACCAAGCAAAGTGGTTGACTTATTTGTATGTATATATATTTTTTTGAAACTGGACTTGAACGTGAATTGAGTGAATGGTTCAGAATTAAGAGTTGAATTGGAATAAGGAATGATGGATGGGAACTGAGAGTTGAACTTGAAAAAGCTGAATTTTGAGTTGGAATGAGTGAATTGGAATTGAGGTTTTTTTTTTGAACTTGAAGATGGAATGAATGGAACTGAAATGTGAAGAGTGATAATGAATGGAATTGTCAAGTACACGTACCGAGGATCCGATAACTCGGCAGTACCAACTAAAATACTCCATTAGCAACCAAGTATGAACCATTCAATGAGTTGTTCTCGGCCAGACGCACATATCAGTCACACCCCTCATTCCCATTCCATGCCTACTCCTCACCCCTTGGTCTGCCTCACCTCGGGACTTCCTGCCCTTGTGTTATCCTCGGTTATAAGCCTTGTTTTATAAACAGGCACTTCCTATTGTCCTACCCCAGGGCACATCCTATTATTCTGTCCTTTATTGTTTTACCCCCGCCTTACATTTCTTATTCTAATTTTACTCATTGTGGACAATAACCACATATCCTGCATACCTTGTTGCTCCACATTCCTTATTCCACATGTCGCTTCTTAACCTATATAAGTGGGACATGCATGTACATACTTCCTCATTCTGGGTATCAACTAGGCTTAGGCCCTTCTACCTTCTTCTCTTCTGTTAAGTCCTCGACTTGGGCTGGCATCCTCAGCATCCCCCCGAGTATCTGTCTGTTGCAAATACAGTGGCACGCACGGCAAGTAGGGCACAACACACGAGTACGTTGAAGCCAACGCCACTACTCTTGGCCTGCAGGACTTGGCCATAGTCCGCCCGACCTTTCAACAACACCCCTCGGCAGTACCGAAGTCCATCAGTATCCGATGCTTGACAGGAATGAGCAAGAGTGAACAGAAGAGAAATTGCGAGGTGCTTATAGAATGGGTAATGGTCCAGGTTTAGATGGATACAACTTGTGAATTCCTGAATGAGTTCTGAAGCATGGTTGAGTTCTGTTGCAAGGAGCCATGAAGTTTCTTCATCTGTGCCTTTGTATCCTGCCCACCACACTAAGTACAATAACCTATATGCCATACATTGATTATCAATTTTTGAGTCGAGGATCTCGGATATCTCAAATTTGGGTTCACCATCAATGATGAATGGGGGTGGAGGTTGTTGAATGTGATTAGGAATGGGATTAGGAGAGGCTGGCTCAAGCATTGAAATGTAGAATATAGGATGTACTGCATTCATGTAGCCTGGGAGTTTCAGAGTAACTGAGTGAGTACCGGGAGGTGCAATGATTTCAAATGGACCCAAAAACTTCTCAGCTAGCTTTTTCGCAGGACAGGTAGTCCTGAGGAAACTAAATTTGATAAACATGAGACTGCCAATAGGAAAGTCTGGAGATGGAAGTCGTTTAGCATCTGCTGAGGTCTGGTACATTTGTTGAGCATTGAAAATATTAGTTCGAAGCTGCTGATGCAATTCGTCCAGGTCGACTACAAAGTCTTGCGCTTGTGATGAAGCGAGGTCGCATTCAGGATAAATGGTGAAATTAGGATAATAGCCTTTGTTGGCAAAGAAAGCGAGACTCCAGTGGTGGCACTAGGAGCATTGTTATAGGCAAACTCTGAAAGGGGTAATAACAAGGCCCAGTTGTCTTGTTAATAGTTGCAATAGATGGAGAGGTACTGTTCTAATGTCTGATTAGTATGCTTGGTGTGGCCATCACCTTCTGGATGATAGCCTGAGGTGAAATGCAATTTCATGTCGAGGGCTTTCCTGAGAGAATGCCAGAAATGGGACACAAATTCCGAGCCTCTATCTGAAGTGACATGGGAAGGAATGCTGTGTTTGGAGAATACGTGAAGTATGAAGAGTTCTGCAAGCTGAGCAGAAGTGATGGTAACAGAAGTGGGAATGAAGATAGCCTGTTTGGAAAAGCGGTCGATAATGACTAGGATGGTTTTGAATTCCAAGGATGTGGGAAGCTGTTCGATAAAGTTTATGGATATCGAGTTCCAGGGTTTTTCTGGCACTGGAAGCTGCTTGAGCAATCTGTAGGGCTTATGATGTTGTGATTTATTCCACATACATGTCATATAGGATTTGCAGTAGTCCTTGATGAATGACCTCATTCCAGGCTAATTGTAGTCATGTCTAATGAGGTCTATGGTTTTGTTAATTCTGAAGTGTCCAGAAAGAATATGATCATGCTTATGTTGTAACATGCGTAAGCATAAGTCTTGTGCCTCGGGAACATAGATGCGATCATCAAATAGTAACAGACCATTGGAATTAGTCTGCCACTTCAGGTTGTTGTTATTCATGAGGTGTTTCTAGACTAAGGAGTCAGAAGGAAGATAATGTTTAATGTCATTCAGGATGCGCTTAGTGTCCATAAGAGTCAAGGCTTTCAGTATGGGTTTGACGAGGCTCATGGCTCAAAGGGATACAGTCAACTGATGTTGAGAGAAGATGGGTCGAAGGTTTTGAGGATTAATGGTGGCATAGTTGCTCATCCCCTCCTTAAGGGAGATGTCCCATCATCTAGTGAGAAAATCAGGCTTAGTACCCAAATGACCTGGTCTGAGACAAATGACGATATTAAACTGTGAAAGGTATTCCAACCACCTAGCTTGACATCTAGTCAACAACTTGGTTGTGCAAAAGTACTCCAAGTTTTTATGATTGGTGATGACATTGACAGGGTTGCTAGAACCTTCTAAGTAATGACGCTACTTTTGAAAAGCTTTGAAAATCGTGAGCAGTTCTTTATTGTGAATGTTGTAATTGAGTTCAGAAGAAGTGAAAGTTTGGGAATGAAAAGTGACAGGATGAAGCTTGCCATCTGGGGAGTGTTGAGAGAGTATAGCTGCTAAAGTGTAATCTGATGCATCTGTCTCCACAATCAAGGGCAAATCAGGAGTCCAATGAATTAAGATGGGGGCAGAAGTGAATGCCAGTTTCAGCTTATTAAACACATCTCTACACTCCTCACTCCAGTTCCACGCCAGACCTTTGTGAGTGAGTCGAGTAAGGGGAGTCATAATGGAGGAATAGTTGAAAATGAATCATCGATAGAAGTTTGCAAATCCAAGGAATGATTGGACATCTTTGACTTTTCCCAGCTTGGGCCATTGAGTGATGCATTTGACTTTGTCTTCCACCATTGTAAGACCTTCAGGTGATAGGATATATCCAAGGTATTTGATGGATGTTTGGTGGAAAGAGCATTTGTCTTCTCAAGCATAAAGGTTGTGTTTGCATAATCATTGAAGAACTTCACAAATGTGTTCGATATGTGAGGATATATCATTGGAATAGATGAGGATGTCATCCAAATAGACAATGGTGAAATTGTCTAATAGATCGCCAAAAATGTGATTCATGAAGCACTGAAATACAGCAGGGGCATTAGATAGACTGAAAGGCACGACAAGCCACTCAAAGGATCTATAATGAGTCCTAAAGGCTGTCTTCCATTCATCCCCCTTGGCAATTCAAACAAGATGATAGGCATGTCTGAGGTCAATTTTGGTGTATATTCAAGCTTTCTTGGGGGCGTCTAAGAGGTCGGAAATAAGGGGAAGTGGATAACAGTCCTTCTTTGTAATGTTGTTTAGACCACAAAAGTCTATGCAGAGTTGCAGGGAGCTGTCTTTCTTGTATACAAATAGTACTGGGGTGCCATGTGATGGACACAAGGGTTGAATGAAGCCCATGTTGAGGTGTTCATCAATGAAATCTTGTAGCGATTGGAGTTTGGATACTGAGAGGGAATAGGTAGGACCAAGAGGGGGTGAAGTGCCATCCTCAAGGTTGATCTTGAGGTTGTAAGGTCTATGAGGTGCTAGTGTATTACCATGCTATTTACTAAAGACATCAGCGAAGTCATGATAGAATTCTGGAACATGCTGTTTAATGCTATCCAGGTTGTTGGAAGAATCGACCGTAGTGGAGCCTCGAGTATATTTGTTGAGATCCATGAGGTCAAGTTGAAAGGCTTGCAAACCTTCTAGTTTGCAGGCATGAACAAATACTTCTGCATTAACTAGGGCTATTCACGGTGCCTCCAACTTCAGAGATGGCAATGGATTGCTTGGAAGCGAAGTGCTGGACTATGAAGCAGTGGTTGAGGCCTGAGGTGTCGGAGCAGTGGTTGGTTCTGTAGACTTGAAGGTTATACTGCCCAATACCCAGTCAATCAATGGATTGTAGCAGGTAAGCCAGTTGAAGCCAAGTACTGTGGAGCAACTGCCATCCAACGATGTTATGTAGAAAGTAACATTCTGAAGTTTGCCAGTCAGAAATTGGATGGGGATCATAGTGGTCTGAGTAATGACAGAGTTAGTAGAACTGTCAAATAATTTCAATGGAATATCAGGAACTGAAATAGTAGGCAAAGAATATTTTTGCACAACTCGTGATTCAATAAAGCAGTCTTGAAGAACCACAATCTAAGAGCAAAATAGAAGAAAACTCGGAAATAAGAGAGCAAGTCAAATTAAGTATTAGGGAAGTTTTCAAAGTCTCAGAAGTAGAAGATACGTGAGAAATAGGAGAAAGGGCATTCAAGAAGAGCATATGAGAGAGGCTAATGCAATCCTCAGCTCATGCATTTCCGAGGTCATGTAAGAGCAACCCTCTTACAGCCCCGAGGTATATCTCGGAGGCAAGCTAAGCAGGGGGAATCCAAAGTTATTTAATTATCTACTACCTAAATACATGTGGAGTCCTCACCTAAGCAGGGGGA
>QLPG01008332.1:0-10671 GCA_003314385.1 Gomphus sp. MG54 | reverse complement strand
TTATTCCTGCTGAAAGAGCGCAGGCTGATGAGAAATTATGGAGCAGTTTACATTCCTGGAAATGTATACATTAAAATGCGAATAGCGAGGCTGGTTTGGAGGAGCTGACCTTGATTACTTGCAGGAGATACTTCAAGTTCTCACCCCGGTGAGACTGATCTCTGGGCTTGAGGATAAATCTCTCAGCCCAACGTGTGAGGTTCTTATTCAGGGAAAAAAATGAAGCGACGGCATCGGACTCATGGTCATCTTCTAGCCAGCATACATAGTCGAAACCCCTGAGCTTCCGAAATCGGTCGCCTTCGATAGATGTGAGAACCTCAGCAAGGTCTCGAGGGCGACGTTCCCCAGGAGGGCGAGTATCTGATGGTCTGAAGGAGGAAGAAGGGGGTGTGATGGGTGGCGTGGGTGTTTCAAACAAAGCCAGCTGCTGGTCGTCAGCAGAGAACTTTATTATCTCCGAAAAAGAGAAAGACCTACATTCTTGTTAATGGACGCGACCAATTGTCGCGCACGGAGGGAAAAGAATGAGGCTGTCGGCAATGATTGCACAAAGTCTCTCATTGTTCGAAAGAGGCCGACATCTGTTGGAGCGAGGAAATCGAATTCCTGCCAGAGCTCCAATACCAGGAGTATCCTGCGCTAGTGATCAGAGGGGCAATATTGCATCGGGCGCAAGACGAGTTGTCTCACCAGGGTGCATGGCGACTCAGCTCGGCGGTGTGTGATGATAAGGCTGCATTGAATTGCTCAATCAAAGGGCTCAGTACTTTCTCGCCATTGGTGAACATCCGATACAACGCCAAGAACACTTCTTTGTCTTTCCTGTGTCCATTGGGGTCTAATAGGCCACCGAACCGTGTCAACATTCGCCCGATGACAAGCAAGGGACAAAAGGAACAGACCGACCAACACCTGTATCAACCCGGACAAAGTGCCTGCGTGTACTTGTCCATCCGGTCCGTACTTTACGAACTCGACGGTGTCTGGAGGTCTGTCGAGATGGGTGGCAGGCGTAGTAGAAGGCGGATATTTGACAGAGGAAGCATAAGAAACCATCCCTGAGACAACCTCGGACTCGGCGAGAGATGATTCTAAGGTCGGCGGATGGGAGGAAACTGACTCTTCAGTGGAGGTTTGATCAAGTAAGGAAGGTGCGAGTGTACCAGTCATGTGGTTTAGAGTATTGAACGGCTGTTCTGGAATGGCAAGGGCAGGAGTAAGTTTGGACACTGCGACCTCGGGCACAACCATGCCTATCGACGCCAAGCAGCGGGAGAGTAGTCGAAAGATAAGAGACAGCAATAAAAAAGAGGCGCGTGTCTAAAAGTACGGGCTGGAGGAGCTGCGCAAGCCGCCAGACATGAACCACTGAAGCATCCCAATCTATTGCGATGAACCAAATCACTCCGCGCTAATTGGAGAACAAAACCCGTGATCCTTTTTAGCGCGACATGAGCCAGGCTCAGATCTGGGTTCAATCTCACGAGATGGACCCAAGATCACATTCTAAAGTCTGTATCTTGCGCCATTTGGCAATAATCTGAGTTGGATTGGGCTACGATATGTAGGTGTCAGGGAGAACCTGTACACCCCAAGCTCCCAAGATGCATCCTTGGCAGGCCAAGATCTTTCCCTTGGCCCCTTGTGCCTGATGACCAGATACCATTTCAGGCTAAATTACAAAGATATCTCTGATCACGCCGTCAATATGATTATCACAGGCCTGGATCGCTGCTTGACTACGTCCCTTGGGTGCGCATGGAACATTCAGCCAGGATACTCCTGTATTTACTGTTTGCTAGATTTATACATGTTCTACCCTCTCCCTCTCTATTATATAATCTCGCGATCATCATCGCAGCCAATCTCAAATTGGCCTGAGTCCCGTAAGAGCCCCGTGGAAGTTCCGACGGAAATATATTGAATATCTACTATACGTCAGCCCCGGATTTTGCAGTGCACATGGCACCCACCCTTGATCGGACCCTTGATTAATTAAATGAACTCCTCTTCGCTTACGCCGTAAACAATTGTAGATCTCCTTGGCTCTTGATCGATCGTTCACTCACACAACAAACTCTGTGTTAGGACTGCAGGGTCATTTTAAAGCAGCGCCTGCACTGCCTTTGAGACTGATCTGGTGCTCATTAGATCTCCCAGCTGAGTGTGTGTGATGTATTATCAAGACCAAAATAGGCTTTTAAATGAAATTTTAAAGTTCAAGTTGTCAACCCTCGTTAATTTTCAAGATTAAATGTCATTGTGAACAAGCTTCCCTTCTTATGAATTGGAAATTAAGGGGGATACAGGGTATGCAAAAATTTCGAATACAAATACAGCCTCTAAAACTTGATGATTTCCTCGACAGATGTGATAAATCTGAGTGCCAAACTTGATATCATGGAAAATATTCTCAGGTGTTCCAAATCTTCAAATTTATTTTTAGATTATGTTGGCTTTGAAACTTGTGTTCAAAGGCAGAATAAGTAAAGAACATTCAAGCACTAGAGAGTATCACATAATTATTAGTAAACTGAATTGCGTGTCTCAAAATTCTAATCCAGTATGTTAATAATTTTGGGTAACTAATACTCTTTCGGGCATAAAAATTATTATACAACTTGAGTCATAGATATGTAGCGAAATAAAGTTTGACTGTTATAGATAGATCAGTATCAAGCAAAAGTTTCACATTCATTATTGGTGATGCTATGTACTGTTTATCATAACGGCGGGGTTTGTAATGTTTTAGCACGCTCAAGGTTCTTTGATGTTGAACAACACCGGTGTCTTTCCAGACTGAAAAGAATGACAAATCGAATCACAGAATTGCAAACTATCATTTATTTCAAATCCACCACGAGCAACCGGTTGTAATAACAAACTGGGAAGGGTATATATGAAGCTGAACCCGTCTACAGGCTACACAGTGTGGGTATCGTTGTATCTAGAAAAAGAAACGATGGTGTGGAGGCTGAAATAGATCATGGTCTGGGGGGTTCCATTGGAGACTTAAAAACCTGCTCCCTCGTAATTGTCAAATGACACAACCTGTCCCGGCCATCATTGTTACAACAACGGGGCGGTGCAATGCAACGACTCGCCATGCGTGTCTGGCCAATGTTGCAACGGAATCAAATAGCGCGCCTGTGCTTGTGATATAATATATAATATCATGTCCCACCCTCGATCAGAGAACTCAGTTCCGAAAAAATTTCAACCATAGAGGGCCGGTGCCTGGGTACGATGTTCCAACATCTCTGACAGATTGCCCAAACGTCGTCAGAGAAAATAACGGGGTCTGCGGGATTTGAAAATCTCAAAGGTAATTTTCCAAGGCAGATAGATGTAGCCACTGCTGGATCTATCTCCACTTCGGCGTACGGGGGCCGCCCTGACAAGATCTCCTGCATAGAATGGGTCACACGCTGCTAACAACTAATCAAAATATAAAAGTGAACTTGCCAGGAGAGTCATTGCAAAGGCCCAGACATCACTCTGCGGACTATGGGTGCCATTTCCCTGTAAGAGCTCAGGTGACATCCATCGAAGAGAACCCCCCGGTTGGCTCGATGGGGTCATCCCTTCGAGGGTGAGCACTTTGGACAGACCAAAATCACTGATGCATGGTTCACCCGAGTCCGAGATCAATATGTTACTCTGGGTTGCACAGACATGATTAGAGGACATTCCCATCAGAACGGGATAACTCACTCCTTTGATATCTCCGTGTATAACTATCGGACTTCGTGTGTGCAGATAGGACAGACCTTCCGCAATAATAAAAAGCTACATATCAATTGATTGACAGATCGGAAATTAACGTTGCTTCAGGATACTCACTATTTTTAGACGATCCGTGTCGGGGTGACTCTTGAGGTAATCGGGAAGTGTCCCATTTGATTTCCAGGGTGATACTAAGGCTGGCAATAAACCAGGGCTTGAGGAGAAGTTGCAGATGTAGCCGAGGCATGGGAGAATAGCGGGATGGGAGAGGTATGTCCATGATATATATTCTCGCCAAAGTCGCTAATGATTTCATCATTGAAAGGCCCAAAGCAGGATTGTAAGAAACTTACCTTAAGAAGCTTGGCCTCATTATCTCTGTGTCCGAAATATCTGATGCGCTTAATAGCCACCTTCTCATTGCGAAACAGACCTTCCCATATATCAGCATGACCTCCACCATCCTTTGGCAGTGTACCAAGAACAGTTACGAGGTTATCCAGGCAGCGATCCCCATGTTTGTTAAATGTGTCTTCGAGACGAGGGATCTTATGGGAATATTCAGGGCCACCGGGACCCAGAGTTTGTGTCGACAACGATGGTAGTCCGCTTGAAGATGGAGAGTGCGTTGAGCGTGGGATAAGAGCAATTGCGGAGTCACTGGGTATAGAAGGCCCTGTCGGCGGCTGTAGCATCCCACTCGAAGATACAGAATGCGTTAAGGGTGGAAGAATGGGAGCACGTGCGGAGTCACGGGTTGCAGGAGACTGTGTCAGCGATGGTAATATTCCGCTCGGGATTGCAGGGTGCATCGAGGATGGGATATTAGGAGGACCTGAGGAATCACTGAATTTGGAAGATTCTATCAACGAAGGTAGTATTCCGCTGAAGGAAGCAGAGTGCAACAAGGGTGGAATAATAGGAGGACCTGCGGAGTTCCTGAATGCAGAAGACTGCGTCGACGAAGGTAGCATTCGGCTCGAGGATGCAGATTGCATCAAGGGTGGAATGATACGAGCACCTGCGGGGTCGCTGAGTGTAAAAGACTGTGTCGAACGTGATGGCGGTCTCCGCAACGTAGAAGCTGTCGAGGACAATGATGTTCTGGGATGTGTTTGTGGCAAAGGCTTCTTCTGTGAAGTTGATTCGTATCGAAACCCCGCGGAGACCAGCTCCTTATCATAAGTGAAGAAACTCCTATTTTCTTCAATGGCCAAACTGCTACTCCTTTTCTGCACCCAGTCAACGTATTCTTGATTTATTATTATGGAGTCAAGTTCATAATCCACCAAAGCGCGGCGTCTGGAATGAAATGCGTGGTTTTTCGGTGGAGAATTAGGAAACTTGTAGTTTTGAATGTGGCGGATTCGCTGGTGGAGGCGACAACATCGTTCAAAGTTGATCAAATGTGTGCGACCGTCCCCGTCGACGAGTTTGGGGGAGGTATCAAAGATCGTCTTGAGACGCTGGAGATCTACATCTGTCATATTCGGTTAACACGTCCAAAATAATGGATTGTAAAAAAAGGAACAATTACGTAAAAAGGGAATGCAAGGGCATTCGGGCCCCTTGTCCCCCTCCCCATATGTCATGAAAATTTCATCTCTGGAGAGGAGTTTTTTTAGATAAACGTCTTTTCTACTCGGTCAGCAAGTCCGAAATGAAGAGCCAAAACAAACGCTGACTTTCACTTATCCATCGAATCACAGCATTTTTTGGTTCCGTTCTGGACGCGGAAATGAAATCGTGGGCCAGCTGGAAGCACCTTTTACTTTTTTTGTCTAAATCACCACAGGTGCGAACAAGATCAGTGATCGCTTTTGTGGTCACACCTTCCAAGAGAGCACAAGCAGATGAGAAATTGCGAAGCTGCAAACATTCCTGACAATAGATAAGTTGAGTTGCGATTGAAAGGGCTTCGCTGAACCAGCTGACCCTTATAGTATCCAGAAAGTACTTTAATTTCGCAGTTCGCCGAGGTTGACCATCCAATCTGAGGATCTTCTGTTCAGCCCAATGACTGAGCTTTTTATTCTTGTTGATGAATGCAGAGACGGCATTGGAGTTCTGGTTTCCCTCCAACCAGCACACGTAGTCCAATGCCCTCAGTTTCTGAAATTGGTCACCTTCGATTAATGTCAGAACAACAGCGAGATCATGAGGACTAGATTCTGGGGAAGAGCGTGCGCCTGGCAGTTCGGAAGTGGAAGGAAACGTTAAAGGGTGTGGCGCGACTGGTGCAAGCAAAGCGGCCAACTGCATGTCGTCAGCAGACCATCTCAGAGGACATAATTCTCACAGTCTTGTCAGTGCACTTGACCACACGCCCTGCACGGCGAGAGAGGGGTAAGTCTTTAGAGGAGTCTTGCACGGAAGCGGCAAAGTCTCTTATTTGTCGAAGCAGCTGGACATCTGTTTCAGTTATGTAATCCAAATCCTGCCAGGACTCCAAAATTTTGAAAATACTACACGGTTCATCAGAGAGGATACACTGTCTACGGTAATAAGTTGACTCACAAAGGTCGCACATCGACGCAGGTTTCCGTAGTGTTCAACGAGACTGCCTCGAAATGCTCTCTCAAAATCTGTAGTATCTGCTCTCCAGTGGTAAATGTTCGATATAATGTGAAAAATATTTCTGTGTAGTCGTTGTCAGAGACTTTGCTATCTAACGGGTCACAAAGGCACGTCAATCCTGACCCGATATCAACCAGGTTCTGGAACGAAAAACGAACCGATTAGCACTTGAATGAGCCCGGACAAAGTACCCGATTGCACGACACCACTTATACGCTTGACGAAAGCATCAATTTCTTGGTGTGCCTGAACACTGGGTGTGGGTGCATTGGACACAGATTGGGCTTCAATTGAATTAGAAGGCATCAATGACCAAGGGTACGATTCTGTGGAGTGCTGGAAATGCTGGCAGCTGATGTGGAACTGACTGGGTTGAATTGGGGGGGGGAGCTGAGTGGATTGAAACGGAGAAGGTTGGGCTGCGTGTATTGAAACGGAGAAGGCTGGGCTGCGTGGTCGGCGTTTATGCGGTGTTTAATGTAATATACATTACGTAATCGAGACGCCAGCACTGCATTGCGGTACAACATGGAGGAAGTGTCGCAACTTGCATTGGATCAGCAGCCCCTGGTCAACGATAGTCACCGAATGTTTTGTTTACAGCCTCACACTCCGTGACGTCGTGCGAGGCAATGGGTCGTCTAAAAACCCTTTTTGACGCCAGCTGATGGGCACGCGCAGACAGCACTCTCGCAAACAGCCAATCTCGCATGCGCCTCATTCCAAAGCCAGCACGAAAGGACTCATGATCGGGTCGTCGGATGGATTGTATCATTATCTTACGGCTTATCCGTATGTCAGATGATAGCAAATACTTCCGAGCAGGCTCAGCCCCTTCCTGCTTGATTTCGGCGATGCACAGGGTGGGGTGCGTCAATCTAGGTTGTCTTTCAACATCACCGCCTCCTGATAGGGGGTGCTTCGGGTTGCTAATAACTTGCCACGACATATGCACGAGGGCGTGGTTCCACCCAGGGATATCAATGCCAAGCCACTGGTTCAACAATTACATCATGAGCCTTGACGCCAGCACCTATTAAAGGATGATTTGCATTAATAAGGAAATATCGGCTCCAATACCCACTTGGACAGTAAGCAAGCGGTGTCACCCCACTCGTTTGGAAGCAATCTGAATGAGCTCACTGACATTTACCAAGATTGCTGCGGAATCAAAGGAGAAACAGCAAGGGCGACTTGCCCTCGCTCGCAAACGCACAGCAGCCAAAGAATCGATGATATCTCCATCAGGATACGGGACTTTCAAAGATTGAAATACTGCCGACAGGAAAGTCGCGATACCAATACCTTTCCACCACCCTTCACACAGCTGTGCACGGGCCACATCTCTTCGCCAAGTCTGTCTCATGAAGATAAATGTATATAGCCGCATCTGCAAATAGTCCTGGAATCTACCACAATAACTTAAACACCGCGTAAAAGATACATAGATCAGCGAAATACCTTCACACGCAATCCATGCAGTGCCGGTCTTCATTGATTACTCAGCCAGTTGTTAAAAATTACATTAAGCTGAACTCTCCCATGCCTACCACCATCACAAATAAAAAGTAAATAAAAATCCATAATTCTCTCATACGCTACCCACAAAACCGTAGTAGCTTACCAAACCAAATGGAAAACACTTTCAAATAGTTCGGAATAGCTTCTAGGTTGCATAGGTATTGGCGCAGAGGTCTAGGACAGGAACTCTGGCTAAGACAACTTCAGAAGGATCTAATTATATTAATGAGAAGGAACAAATACCTAAGATGATTTCAGGAGGATCTGAGAGTCCATTATACAAATGTAGGCTACTTATATACTACAGAGCCCTTTCTATTTGCTAACAACAAGAAAGAATAAAAGGATATGGAATACAAAGTAAACAACATACTGTATGGCTTTTGTCACACAAGACACAAATATACAAGGTCATGATTGGGTATCAGGCAAGTATTGCTGATTTTACAACACTCCCCCATACTTGAACTACCGATGAGACCAAATTTATTTGTGAGAAAATGGTGCTGGTCATGAGAGAAGGGTTTTGTCAAGAGGTTGTCAGGCCTCGGTAATGCCAAAGGTACGGTCAGGAACTGGCCAAGTCCTGCAGGCCAGTCAGGGTGGCTTGGCTTCAACGTACTTGTGTATTGTGCTCTACCTCCTGTGCATACCACTGATTTGTGACAGAAGAGATGCTCGAGAGGATGCCAAGAGTGTCAGTCCAAGTGGAGGACTTCTGAACAGAGGGAGGAGAGCAGGAAGGTGTAAACCTAGTTGATACTCAGACTGAGGAACTATGTACATGCATTTGCTACTTATATAGGCTAAGAGGTGGAATGTGGAATAAGGGTGGCATAAGACATGGAGAAAAGAATAAGGTATGGAGACCATGTGGAAGTATTGTCCACAGCGATCTAGAATAGAACAATACAATGTAAACGAGAATAAGACAATGAGATATGACCAATAATAAACAAGTAGGAGTGTGAGGGAAAATAGAACAATAGAGGGTGGCCAAATATAAAACAATAGGGCCATGACTGAGTGATAAATGAATAGTGAATGTCCCGAGGGTAAATGGGCAAAGGGAAAGATGGGGAATAGAAGAAATAATAAAGAATAGGAGGGTGGGGTAGGGAGAGTGAACCAAATAATGAACCAAATGTACCGAACCAAGATCGTGCACTGGTGAGGGATGATATGGGTAGGGGATGGTCAGCTAGTATTGCCGCATGAACCGGAGCATGGTATCATAGACTTGACAGAGGTCAGCAATGTTTTCTGTCGATGATACAGGTAGGATTTTGATTATCTGTTTGTTGATCAGTTCTTGCATGTAGTGGTAATGCATGTTGATATGCTTGGTCCTCTTATGGAAAACATTGTTGGCTGCAATATCTCTGGCACCAGATGAGTTGCAAAAGACTTTGATCAGGAGGTTGGCAATGAAGTCAAGCTAATTTAGGAGGGAAATGATGGATTTCGGTAACCTTTAAATGTATTTGTATCTTTTTGTGTATGTGTGTTTGATTTTCTGTATCAAGTGCATCCACCTTAAGTGTCCTATAGTAGAGTGATGCAGAGTTTTGCGTCATTATGTTTTAGCTTATTTTACATGTAGTATACAAAACCAAACATGACCCACAAAATGTAATCAGTGTTTGATCTCTTCCACTTCGTGTGCACCTCAAAAAGAACTTACTTGCTAATCTTATTAACATCCCTCAGGCCATAACTCCATCAGGTTATGGGCCCTGTCTGTTGTTGATTAACAAACGAGAAGCCCCTTCCATTCATTATCTGTCAAAATGAGCGACAACCAAAGATTAACTATTACGAAGTTAGTTGTGGATGGTTCTAACTGGGTGACATACCACGACCATATGTTGTGGGCCATGGATTTGAATGGCCTGTCTATCCATCTTACCTCCCCTTCCATCACACAAGAATACCTGGCAGCTGGTACTGTTGGAATTTTGATGCCAGATATGCGGTGGCAGCTTGACCAAGCAATGGTAAAGCAGCTTATTGGCTCTTCAGTGCCAGATAGCGTTTTCAATGCAATCAAAACTGGAAGCAATGCTAAGGAGGTGTGGGATGAACTAAAAAAGCTGTATGAGGGATGCACATCATTAATCCTGGTGGACTTGGGAAGATGTTTACAGATGATGTGCTGTGCTGAGGAGGAGAGCGTACGCGATCATTTTGATCAGCTGGCAAGTTTATGCCAGCAGCTTGGGTCCATGGGCAAGACTGTGCCCGATAGCGAGTATGCATCGATCTTGATGGGATCCTTGCCAGTGTCATATCAGCTGTCCTTGAGTGCCATATCTGTGGCCACCGAGATGAGCGGCACTATATCTACTCCTGCCATTGTTACTAAACTTGCCACCGATGAGTATGACAGACGTACCTTGAAGAGTAGTAAGACTCCAGATGAAGCCTTTACCATTGCCTCAGATGCTCGAAAGAAAGGCAAGAAGCAAGTTGAATGCTTCAATTGCCATAGGAAGGGCCATATTAAGGCCAATTGTTGGACAAGAGGTGGCGGAAAGGAAGGGCAAGGTCCAAAACGTCGTGGTGGCAGAGATCAAGATGGAGGTTGTCAGGGGACTACCGGTTTATTCCCCTTTTCCTTCCTTTTATTCCTTTTATCCCCTTCATTTCTCTTATTCCTTTGCTTATATTACTTCTTTAACTACTTCTCTATCTTTCCCTTTCATATATTTGCTATAATCCCCTCCCCTTAATATTCTATCATCTTCTTTGCTGGCTGTGACAGGCTGGTTATGTCACAGTCACGGTAGCTATACAGTCGCTGCTTAGGTAAGGGGGTCCTTTGGCTGTTCTCTTCTGGACCTC
>QLPG01008330.1:0-16975 GCA_003314385.1 Gomphus sp. MG54 | reverse complement strand
ATCTATTAGGAGTTGAAGGGATTCCTATAATAGAATGAGAAAGCCGAGGAATGTGAAAAGCGAGAAACAGAAATACTACGTCCCAAATAATGATCTCCTCCATGACATTGTGGAGTGACGTGTCACTCCGATTCCCAACGGAGTTACCCTAAGGAATGTAATAGCAGATCGGACATAATAGATTGTGTGGAATTGTGAATAGATGAAAATGGAATGAAATGTAAATGGAGGATATTAAATGTAAATGATGACGGAATGGAATAACAAGCATATGGGATGTGACATAAATGAGTGGAGTGATTTGACAGGAGCATGTGACGCCAAGACGGATACACGAGGTGCATATAGTCCATGGGCTGAGGGCATATGGTTGGATAGGCGAGCAAGAGCGGAGTTGGGCTGAGTGGGCTGAATTGAATAGTCGACTTGCCGGCGTACGGTTCCTAACAGACCCACCTTACCTCGGGACTTCCTGTCCTTGTATTATCCTTGGCCATGACTACATTGTTTTATAGTCGGTCACTTCCTATTGTCCTATCCTTGGCCACATTTCTATTATTCTATCCTTTATTGTTCTATCCCCATTTTACATTCCTTCATTCTAATTTTACTTATTGTGGACAATAACCACATGCTCTGCATACCTTGTTGTCTTACATTCCTTATTCCACATGTCACTTCTTAAACCTATATAAGTAGGACATACATGTACATATTTCCTCATTCTGGGTATCGACTAGGCTTAGGCCTTTCTACCTTCTTCCCCTCTGTTAAGTCCTTGACTCGGGCCAGCATCATCAGCATCCTCCCGAGTATCCTGTCTGTTGCAAATCAGTGGCATGCACAGCAAGTAGGGTGCAATGCATGAGTACGTTGAAGCCAACGCCACTACTCTTGGCCTGCAGGACTTGGCCATTGTCCGCCCGACCTTTCAGCAGTTCTAAAGTTTGTCAGTACTCAAAGCCGGACAGTAACTCTGTTAGGTATTGGAATAATACATCATTCTACTCTGTCATGGAGGAGATCAAGATTGGGATATAGTATTCTACTCTCACACATCTGATCTTTGGCTTTCTCATCTATTATAGGACTCTATTCAACTCCTTGTAGATAAGCAAGTAATATAAGATCTTGTACATTCAGTAGTTCACTCTTCAGTCAAAATATGGACTAAGATTCCACCATTCACTTGCATCTTAATTCCTGTCTTGCCATTATATCCTCCATCTATACAAAATTAGGGTTCAGTGAGAGCTGGTGGGCACAACACATAAGTTGAAGCCATACCCTATTACAAACCTCACCATTATTACTATACCAGGAGATATTATGATTGGAATATTGTGACTACATTCTATTTCATGCCCCCTTATCAAGGATCCTAACAGACTCACTCATTGAACAAAAAACCAAAGCTGTTACTGATGCCAAAGCACTTATTACTACTGATGGTCCAATGAACTGATAATCCATCATCTCTGTATCATGGTGTCAGACCTCAGTAACACTGAAGGTATGGTTGGGAACCAGCCAAGTCCTGCAGGCCAGTCAGGGTGGCTTGGCTTCAACGTACTCATACGTTGCGCCCTGCCTCTTGTGTTTTGGAACTGTAAGCTGGTAACCCGAGAGTTGTGACAAAACTTTGGTGTGAAGAAAGTCCAATCAAGTTCTCCGACAAGATGACAGCAAGCTGTCTGGGTTGATGTCCGTCCAAAAAGAATTGTTTAGAGGGGGCCTTGGCAGGTGACTTGTCAATTACGTGTAGGAATAATAGTTTATGTTTGTGAACTATTATTCTACCCTTGCCTAGGATTATTTCCATGGATGTTCTATAAAATCTAGTTTAGTTCTTTTATGATGTTTTTATGTATCTTTTATATTTTGGCCAAGAAACCTTCTACCACATAGAAGGGTCGAGATCTATTCTGCGAACAAACCTCTGTTGATAAGTCTTAGTGGTTGGCGACCTACTTAAGAGAGTGCTGGCAGCACTAGATAATCTGGCGGATTATGGGTGAAGATAAGATTGATTGATTTTACGCTACAGAACTAGTCTCTATATATACTAATTCTAAGCTGATTATGTAACTCCCTGATAAGGCAAGACCTTCCTGAAATTAGTAGAAGGGTGTGGAAAGGAATAGAAGGTCCTGGAAGCCTGTGGCAGTTACGAGTCACCCTGTAGTCATGAATGAGTTACTCTGTAGTCATTAATGAGTCATGTTCCCATGGCTAGTAGTCTCGTGACTGGTCAAGTCACAAAATATTAATGGTAAGTAAGCCGAGCTTCTGGGCTGACCTAAAGTGTAATAGCTATTACCTAAACCCAGGAATTTGTTGTACAATTGAGTCTTGAGAGCTTGAGCCAGCAGTTTGGTGCCATTTTCTGTGTATAAGTGTTTGGCACCTGGCTGTGGGTCCTTGTGGGTCCAGATAGAAATAAGCGAAAAATATAAGTGTGTTTGAAGTATTTCCTTGGGCTTTGAAGAGCTTGATAGTTTAAGAGTTAATTACTTTGAGTAATTCACTCTTAAATGGCCAGCCAAAATTATTATATTTTTTTGGTAGTCAATTCAAGACTGATTTGTTGAGTTATTGTCTGAGTGAGAGAGGTTTGGAATCCTTTGTACTGATCCTGGTTTGATGGCCCTTCATATCTACTAGAGAATTCCTCATTCCCATACATCCTGTGCGTGCCACTAACTTGTAATGGAACAGATACTCGAGAGGATGCCCAGGGAGTCAGCCCAAGTGGGGACTTCTGAATGGAGGGAGGAGAGCAGGAAGATGTAAACCTAGTTGATACTCAGACTGAGGAACTATGTACATGCATTTGGTACTTATATAGGCTAAGAGGCGGAATGTGGAATAAGGATGGCATAAGACATGAAGAAAAGAATAAGGTATGGAGACCATGTGGAGGTATTGTCCACAGCGATCTAGAATAGAACAATACAAGGGTAAGACAATGAAATATGACTGATAATAAATGAGTAAGATTGTGGGGAAAAAGTAGAACAATAGAGGGGGGTCTTCCAACAGCTAGGGAATGGCACGGGTCATCCATGGGTCAAATGTAGGTGACCCACACCTGACCCATGGGAAACCCAAACCCATCAACCCATGGGTTTTTTCCCATGGGTCAATGGGTCTCGGGTGCATGCCACACCCGCATGCAATATGTTGTATATGTGGCAGTGTGTACACATACCAGCGTTGCGTATGTTGTGTTTGTCATGGCACATGTATATACTGGCATTGTATACATCATGTTCATCACGGCGTGTGCATGTACCAGCATTGCGTATGTTGCATTCATCATAGCATATACGCATACTGTAGGGTGCAAACTTGCATCTCACCCCTGAGAGACCAATCTCAATATATTGTAATTATATATCGATTTTACCACCATTCTGTGTGCTTTTGAATTCTAAATTTTTCTCACTTTTATTTGTATTTTTACCCTCAATATTGAGGGAGTTATTCATTTTCTACTATGTACGCTACTTACGGGCACTTGTCCACACACGATGTGATTTGCATGGCCGGCTCCCTGGATTGGGACCGGCAGCCTGGCTCAAACCTTCGATAGGGTCAAGGGCCGGTTGCAGGGTATATGCAGGTGAAACACAACCCGCGCATGCCTCCCTCCTCAGTTGTTGACTACACTGAGGAGGTGAGTTATATAATATATTGTACAAGCCTTTAAGGCTAATTTCTCTATTCTTTTTGTAAGATAAAATAAAATAGGTATATTTTCCAAATATACAAGGAGTTGTTGACTACACTGAGGAGATAAAATAAAATAGATTGCCTATAAATTCTTCAAACCTACTGCAATTTGCTCATAATCTCATCACATATATCATGTTTGTCATGGCACATGTGCATATGTCGCATATGTTGTGTTTGTCATGGCGCATACGCATACATTGCATACATGGCGGCATGTGCACATACCGGCATTGTGTACATTGTGTTTGTCACGGTGTGTGTGCATATGTTGCATATGGGGTGGCACATGCATGTATGTCGTGTATGTCACGTTCATGGTGTCATGTGTGCGTATGCGTAAGTTGCATTCATATCAGAGTTGACCCCTCAGGTTGGGCCCAGGTCATGGGTGCTCATGGCTTGACCCACACCCACACCCAAGGATACCCAACCCAGTGACCCATGTGGGTTGGCCTAACCTGTGCATTTCCCTACCAACAGCCGGGGTGTCTGGCTACCATAGAGTTGTTGGGCTATAATCTGTTGCCGGAGGCCTCCCACATCTGGGACATACGCCTTGCCTTGGAAGATCAATAGCCCATCGGTCTCTGCCCATTTAGCTGAAACTAATGATCTTCCTCCCACTTCTCATAACTTCTGCACCACCTCTGCCACCTCGTCCTCTAGCGTACCTTTTCCCAGCACTTTCATCAATTCTCAGGTGATCTCCTGCTCCTCTCCTCCCAGTGCTACCCCTTTAAGTGCCTGGATCATGAACAGCTCAGGCCAGAGCAGGACTAAGTTGCTGTTGTCAGTGGTTCCCAAGCCATGGTCCGACCAGCGCAACAGCACATCAGACTTCCCCATCGTTACTCTGGGTCAGTGCTGCAGATCAAAGTTGAAATGCGAGAGGTAGAGGGACCAACAGGCTTGTCACCAGCTCAACTTTTTTGAAAACCAGAAGTATTCTAGATTCCTGTAGTCGGTCCAGATCTCAACATGATGTTCAGCGCCTTCTAGGAAGTGCCTCCACTCCTCTAAGGCCTGGATTATCACAAGCATTTCCTTATCATGGATTTTGTAGTTCCTTTCTACCAGGGAGAGGCTCTTCAAGTAGAAGGCAATCAGGTGCCACTTGCCATCCTTGGACAATTGCTACAAAAGGACTGCTCCAGTAGCAACATCAGAACTATCTGCTTCCACCCAGTAAGGCCTGCTATCATTGGCAAACCCAAGGACAGACACTATTGTGAACTTCCTTTTAAGCCCTTTGAAGGCCGCTGCTCCACATCCCCCCACCTCCACTTCGCATCCTTCTCCACAAGCTTGAACAATGGTCTGCATTGGTGTGAGAATCTTTGATAAATCTCTGGTAGAAGTTGGCAAAGCCAAGGAAGGCTTAGACCTCCTTTTGGTTTGATGGGGTCAGCCAAACTGTGATACCCTCAACCTTGACCAGATCTATCTCTACCTTGCCAGGGATATGATGAGGCCCAAGTATTTGAAGCATTTCTCTGGCAGAAGGTAGGGCTTGTGAGCCCTCAGCTACCCAAGGACCTCCAGGACAACCCATCGATACTCCTCGAGAGTCTCAGTAAAGATGAGGATGTCATCCAGGTACACAAGGTCCCGAAAGATGTCATTAATCATGGTCTGGAATGTTATGGGGCTGTTGGTGAGGCCAAAAAACATGACAAGGGGTTCAAAGAGTCCTTGGTTTGTTTGGAATGCTGCCTTCACTTGTCTCCTTCTTTGATACATAGGTTGTTAAACCCCCATTGCACATCTAACTTGGTGAAGCACTTGGCCCCCCAAAGTTGCACAATAAGTTCCGAGATGATGGGGAGGGGGTATTGATTCTTCACCATCATCGCATTGAGTACCTGGTAATCCTGGACCAACTGAGGGGAGCCATCCTTCTTCTTAATGAAGAATACAGGGCTTCCCATGAGGGATTTTGAAGGGCAGATATGACCCATGCAGAGGTTCTCCTGCAAGAACTTATCTAGTTCCCACTGCTCGCTCAGAGAGAGCAGGTACACCTTGCAAGTGAGAGCTTTGTGCCTGGTTCTAGTTTGATTGTGTGGTCCAACATCCTCTGCTTGGGGAGAGAATCAAAAGACTCTTTCTTGAAGAGGTTACTAAAGTCCTGGAGATAGGGTGGAATTGTCCCTTTCTCTCTGGGAGTGTCAAGCCCGCAACACCGAGTACCTACTCACTAGGGAATACCGACCAACTGGCCCTTACCCACATCATCTTGCACCACCACGTGGCCTTTGCTCGGTACATCTGGTACATCATATGGACCACTCCTCTCGTACATCCCCTTTCATTGTTCCTTCATCCCCTATCCACTCCTTAACCCGTTTCTCCCGAACAACATGACGGCCACTCATTGTCCTGGCCATTGCCATTGTTTTATCTTAGGCCATCCTCTATTGTTCTATTCCCGCCCACCATTTCATTATCTTATTTTCAGCCATACTCTATTATTCTAATACTACTTACATTCCTTATTCTATTTCTGATCACTGTGGACAATGCCTCCATGTGGTTGCCTCATACCTTATTGTCTCCATTCCTTATGCCACCCTGTTCCACATCTTGCTTCTTAACTATAAAAGTAGCGGGATGTATGTAGATAGTTCTTCACTCAGAATATCAATTTATTCGCACCCCCTTTGTCCGCTCCCTATTTCTAAAGTCCTTCGCTCAAGCCGACGCCCTCGGCATCCTCTCAAGGCTCCTCTCACTATCCAAATTAGTGGCACGCATGGAACAGCAGGGTGCAATGCAAGAGCACGTTGAAGCCTAGCCACCCCATAACGGTTTGCAGGACTTAACCGATATCTCGGCATCACCGAATCTTGACAGGGAGGAGTACTCCAGGAGGCTTGCTCAGCCAGTTATTGCTGTTGGAATATATGGTCATTGCAAGTCGCTCAAGCTTATTGTATCGGTTAACATTCTACTATTCCTATTGTCTACTATACATAGTTTACATCTCCTTATTGTTCTCACCATCTCATTGTTCTATGTTTCCACTTACACACAATAAGGATAGTATAGTATAAGTACACACTGTTTGTAGGATGAGTTCCTCAGATTCGCATCTGATTACTCGTCCCAGACTGTGCCAATAGCTTATGGGCCCCACCCTTTAAACTTGACAAACTACGATCTTACACTGTTGTCTCACCACACAAATGAAATATCCGATACGAAGCTATTATTGATGGTCGAAAAGTTTGATGGAACACTCATGTTCATAAATGCCCTTGACATAGCAGAAGGTACTAAAGTAAACCAGCTACTAGCTCACCAATCAAAGATGAAGAAGCACGAAAACTTGAGGACTGGCAAAGACGATCTTGCCAAGGTCTCTCTCTACTTCTGGTCTCGGTCTCATCATCTGTTCACCAGTCACTTAATCTGAAGAAATCTCTCAAAGAAAGCTGGGATGCTCTTCAAGCTATGTATGGCACTCAAACCGGCTTGAATCTCTGGGTGGATTATCATCGGTACATGACAACAACTTTTACACCCAACACCCCTCTTACCTAACAAATTGATGAGATGTCAGAACTGTGTAACTGCATAGTTGCTGCTGGTTTAAATATTGGCAATCCCCTTCACACCTTGAATGTCCTCCAAGCCCTCCCATCATCCTACAAAATTGTCCAGCAAATGATTCTTGTGACGATAGATGAGTTCTTGAAAATTAAATGGATGAACATCCACTCCCACATTCTTTCTGAGGAACTTCATCAAAGCTCTTCACTAGCTGCCAATTCCATTCACAAAAGGGCTACAAAAATGAAGTGTAACTACTGTGGAGGCAATGGACATTGGGAAAAGGATTGCCGCCACAAGGAACACGGTCTGTCAAAGGAAGAGGCTCAGACAGAAAGAAAATGGGGCAACAAAGCAAAGAAACAAGAGGAAAATGAAGGAGATCAGAAGGAATCAACACCTTCTGTAAGCACTATCATTGCAAACAACCCGCCTGACCCCCCTGCCAGTAGTACAAATGCTGTACCTATGAGTGTGAACGATACCATCTGCTTCTATATCGCATGCGAGCACAAATAGATGTTAGATTCTGGCTGCACTGATCATATCACTCACATAAAATCAGAATACATGGAGTATCAAGCACTCCCAGAGCCATGCAAAGCATACTTTGCTGACAAAATGATATTTGTAACCTATGTTGGCATAGGCACAGTCTCTGGCACAACCTGGGTAAATGGCACAGAGAGAAAGATTATCCTTCATGATGTACTCCACTCACCAGACATCAGAGGTTGTTTCTTCTTAATACAAAAAATCAACATAAAAGGCTTCACTACAACCTTTTCAGGCTTGAAGGCCTACATCAGTAAGACCACTTTGCTGAAGGTCAAGTCAACGGCCAACATTACTGGATATCGATAAGCTCAAATGTACCATCAATTCATTCAGTCCAAACTGCTGTACCTATTGAAACTCTACACACCTGGCTTGGGCATCTTTCCTGGAGCACTCTAAAATGCTGTCAAGCTTTGGGTACTGATGGACTTTGGTACTGCTGAGGGTTGTTGGGCAGACAATGGCCAAGTCCTGCAGGCCAAGAGTAGTGGTGTTGGCTTCAACGTACTCGTGCGTTGCACCCTACTTGCCGTGCATGCCACTGATTTGCAACAGATAGATACTCAGGAGGATGCTAGTGATGCCAGCCTGAGTCAAGGACTTTAACAGAGGGGAGGAAAGTAGAAAGGCCTAAGCCTAGTCGATACCCAGAATGAGGAAATATGTACATGCATGTCCTACTTATATAGGTTAAGAAGCTACATGTGGAATAAGGAATGTGAGATAACAAGGTATGCAGAGCATGTGGTTATTGTCCACAACGAATAAAATTAGAATGAAGGAATGCAAAACGGGGATAAGACAATAAAGGATAGGATAATAGAAATGTGGCCAAGGATAGGACAATAGAGAGTGGCTGACTATAAAACAATGGCTGTAACCAAGGATAACACAAGGGCAGGAAGTCCCAAGGTGAGATGTGTAGGAAAACAACATTGAGCACACATTCACACACATTGAAATTCACTTACTTCCACATCACCGATATGTCAGAATTACCAAAAACATGAGACGTACAAATCGAGACACACCAAGACACATGAAAACCATCGATACACGAGCAATCATAACGATCGAGATACGAGTCAAACGAGTCAAACGAGTCGAACAATCAAATGAGACACACAATGATCTACCATCACCGCGACACACATCACACCAAAGCATGCCAAAACGAGAACGCGACACTACCATCACAAAGCCCACCGAGTAACTTCAAACGGACATAGCATAACATACAGACCATTTCCTTTCACTTCCTCTTATCCCTATATCGCTAAAACACATAAAACATAAAAGTTTCCTTCAACTTCCATCGCTAAATTCCCTCAATACAGTCTCACAGGAGAACGTTATCACATGTCATTCCATCTCCTCATACAAGTCGAGTATCACATGTTATAGTTAGCTCCTTACTCCTAACAGCATATGTATTTAAACGAGTTTGTACAACGAAATGTTGATCAGTTTTTCACAATCATTTCAAGTCAGATAAAACCGCGAGTCTTAAGATATTTTTCATTCCTTTCCCTTCCTTGCACATTTTCTTAAAGCATAATGGGCAATTACTCTATTACTTGACTTCTTAATTTTAACAAGATGGACCGAAGGGTGAGGACAAGGAGTGTGGATGGTAAATGTACCAAGCCGAGACCGGTGTACCAAGTGTTATACATGCGGTGTGGACACTTGGTCGTGGATATAGGATGGTTGCTTGGTCGGCATTGCCGAGTGGATGGGTCTCGGTACGTGTACTTGGCAAATGCCTCTCAAATGATATAGATCCAAATCAACAATGTACTCTCTCAACATGTGAGGGTTGTCTCCTTGGGAAATCGACACAGCATAAGTTCACATCCTCAACATATTGTCACACTCACCTTTTTGATCTTGTACACATGGACCTCGCTGGACCCATGAGAACCCAATCCATGCAAGGGAACTTTCACCATTCATTATTGTAGACAACTATACTCGCTATAAATGGATTTTCTTCCTAAAAGGGAAAAATGAGACATTTTCCTTTTTCAGAAGATTCCATGCATTGGTGTCGACTCAGTACCATGGGACCCTCAAAGCAGCATGCTCATATTGCAGGAGAGAATTCCTGTCAACTGATTTCAATCAGTACATGGAGGAACAGGGGATCCAACATCAGCTCACTATGCCACACATGCCTCAACAAAATGGAGTCACTGAAAGGGCAAACCGCACAGTGGCTGAGGCTGCCTGAGCGATGCTGCAGGGTGCTGGAATGACTAATGCATTCTGGGAATGTGCAGTTGGAACAGCCACACATGTACAAAACCACACTCCAACATGTGCAAATGAGTACCAATCCCCACATGAACATCTCCACGGTCAAAAACCTGACCTATCCTATCGCAAGACCTTTGGCTGCCTCGCATATGCCCATATCACAATGCATTGAGCCAAGTTTGACCTGACATTACAAAAGCTCGTATTTGTAGGGTATGATAACTCTACTAAAGGGTATACACTGTGGAATCTGTTGTCTTGAAAGACTATTGTATCAACTGATGTTGTGTTTGAGGAAACAGTTTTTCCTCTTCACATGCCAAAACCTCCCATTACACAACTGAGCTCTACTCCAGAACCACCGCCACAGCTGCTACCAAAACAGATTGAGATAACTCTAAGGTAGCGGACAAACAGTTTCCACTAAGGTCACATGACTCAAGTGTCACACTTGCCATTTTGCACAAGGATCTGGCAGCATTGACAAAAAAATTATTCTGAGACCACAGATCAATGGCATGGAACTATATGTACATATTGTTGGTTTTAATTTTTGAAAAAAATCACTATTGCAAGTGTAGTATATCCAAACTTTCAAACATCTTCTCAAAATTCATAAACACATTTTTTAAGCAGTCTGACACTGTCAAAAAAATTTTGGTCACAAAATTTTTGCACTGATGTAATCACCTATATAAGGAAATATTCCATATATAGAAAGACATTCCCACAGGTAAGGTAGAGGTAGGATATTATTGTTGCAGCCAGCCATTTCTGCTAAGGTCATGTGACTCAACTCTCACATCCACCATTTTTCACAAGGATCTGGCATCATGCCAGATACTATTTTAGCTAAGTCCAACAAGCCTGATATTATATATAATGTATCTCAATTATTATTTCCAAAAAAATTCACCATCCTCTGTAGCAGAATACAATTTTTTTTTTCAATGACAAAAATTTTTGTGCTTGTGACTGTGACTGTCACATCATGTGACCTTAGCGGAAACTGTTTGTCTGCTACCTTACCAGAGAGTGATGATGAAGATGACAGCACAACCTACCCAATACCTGAACACATACCTAGTCTACCATCTCAACCAGAACCATCAGCGACATCACCACCTCATCCCTTCAGGTTTTCTGAGCAAATCCATGGCCGAGAACGATGCCCAGATCCCTCAAATGTCAGTCCTGACAAGACAACATGTTGGCGGTCAAATTTCACAGTATGGACTGACACAGTGGAATGCCTACTTGCTGCAGTCAAAGTCACATCATCCAAATACATACAAGTACATGATCTCAACTCCAGAGGCTCCAGCTTGGCAAGTAGCAATGAAAGAAGAGATAACGAGTCTCCTAGACAATGGGACTTGGGAGCTGGTGGATTTACCATATGACCAAAAAGCTATCAAGTGCAAATGGGTATATGTGACTAAAAGAGACACACAGGGCAATGTTACCAGGCTTTGTGCTCGACTTTCGCCAAAGGTTTCTCCCAAACCACCAGTGTGGACTATGAAGAAACTTTTTTTCCAATTGCAAGGTTGGACTCATTGAGACTGCTGCTAGTGATTGCAGCACACTTTGACCTGGTCGTACACTATATCGATGTCAAGTCCCCTTACCTCAATGGAAATCTGGACGAAGAGATCTATATGGAACAGCCGGAAGGATTTATAGTCAAAGGACAGGAAACAAAGGTGTGTCATCTTAAGAAAGCTCTTTACGGCTTAAAACAGGCAGGCCGACAATGGCATACCCAGCTACATGGCACGCTGGCAAGTCTCAGTTTCTAGAAAAACATCTCTGGCGATGTTTCCATCTTTATCAAGAGAATTGACAGGGGGGGATGGGCCACTCATTACACTAGTTTACATCAATGACATCGTTATTTTTGGTCTTCTGGACCAAATTCAAGAGCTCAAGACTCACATTGCTTTGAGCTACAAGATCACCGATCTAGGAGAAATCCAACAATTCCTTGGTCTCCATATTGTCCATGACTGCTCAAGGAAAACTATTACCATAGACCAGTCTCATTATATCTAGTGCATACTAACATGCTTCGACATGTCACAGTACAGACCTGCCTATATGCCTTTTGCCACAGGAACAGTGTTTGTAGCAAACTCAAACAAAGAGTTGGATAGCTCCCTCACTGCATGCTATCAGCAAATTGTCAGTTCTCTCATGTATGCCATGCTCGGTTCATGCCCTGACATTTGTTTCTCAGTAAACCGACTCTCACAATTCACTTCCAAACCAACTGAGGCCCATCTCCTTGCTGCCCAACATGTCTTATGATATTTGTCGGTGACACATGTTTGGAAACTCACGTATGGAAATAATAATTCCACGGAGCTTATCAGCTATTCCGATTCGGATTGGGGAGCTGACCCTGACACATGTTGATCTGTCACTGGCTACACCTTTATCCTCAGTGGAGGATCAGTCGCATGGGCAATGCAAAAGTAGTGTATGGTTGTGCTCTCTTCAACAGAAGCTGAGTACATGGCTCTTACAGAGTGTACAAAGCATGCAGAATGGACAATATCAGTACTCCAACAGCTAGACTTCAAAGTTGATCACCCACTCAACACCTACTGTGACTCAGAAGGAGCTCACGCCATTGCCAAAAATAATGTCTTCTACAAACACACAAAACACACTGCGATTCATTACCATCACATTCGTGATGCCTGTCAAGTCCACATACCGAGACCCATCCACCGGCAGTACCGACCAAGCAACCATTCTAGGTCCACGTACAAGTGACCACGCCCCATGCACATCACTTGGTATGCCAGTCTCCGCTTGGTACCTCCACCACCCACACGCCCACCCCTCAGTCCATCTCTCCTCAGGACTTCCTGTCCTTGTACTATCCTCGGTTACAAGCCTTGTCTTATAGTCTGGCACCTCCTATTGTCCTATCTTTGGACATGTTCTATTATTCTATCCTTCATTGTTCTATCCCCATTTTGCATTCCTTGTTCTAATTTTATTCGTTGTAGACAATAACCACATGCTCTGCATACCTTGTTGTCCCACATTCCTTATTCCACATGTCACTTCTTAACCTATATAAGTAGGACATGCATGTACATATTTCCTCATTCTGGGTATCGACTAGGCTTAGGCCCTTCTACCTTCTTCTCTTCTGTTAAGTCCTCGACTCAGGCTGGCATCATCAGTATCCCCCCGAGTATCTATCTGTTGCAAATTCAGTGGCATGCACGGCAAGTAGGGCACAATGCATGAGTACGTTGAAGCCAACACTACTACTCTTAGCCTGCAGGACTTGGCCATAGTCCACCCGACCTTTCGCCAACACCCCTTGGCAGTACCAAAGTCCGTCGGTAACCGAAGCTTGACAATGCCATTGAAAATGACATTGTCAACATCGAAGATGTATCTTCAAAGGAAAATGTTGCCGATCTCTTGACCAAACCCCTGCCTCATGATCAACACCATTTTCTCTCCAATAAATATGGGCTCGCAACATAGCTAAACCATGGGGGAGTGTTGGAATATACGGTCATTGCAAGTTGCTCAAGCTTATTGTATCAGTTAACATTCTACTATTCCTATTGTCTACTATATATAGTTTGCATCTCCTTATTGTTCTCACCATCTCATTGTTCTATGTTTCCACTTACACACAATAAGGATAGTATAGTATAAGTACACACTGTTTGTAGGATGAGTTCCTCAGATTCGCATCTGATCACTCATCCCAGACTGCACCGATAGTTGCATGGTTGTGGCCAAGGCAATGGTCAAAATTGGGACATTTGGTGGTGCTATGGTTGCAAAGAGATGATTGCCTGGTTTGAGGAAGGGCATACCATTGTCAGTACCCTTGTAATCCTCCAACTCATCAACCATCATCCTCAGCAAGGGACCAGCCCAGAGAGCCCAGATCGCCATTTCCTCCTAGTATTCCTTCTGCAACTTAGCTCGGAAGGTGTAACACTGGGTGGAACACCAACTCAGTGTGACCTCTTGTGTTTGCCAGTTGACTTCAGGATTGTGATTGCAGAGCCAAGGGTAGCCAAGGATCTTCTTGTGCTTCTCTAGATTGGTCACGGCAAATACAGCTCATTCTGAGTGGTCTTGGTAGCATAGGATGATGTCCACCAAGTGCCGAACTGCTCCTCCTTTATTCAGGGTACCATCAACATTATACACTGGCATGGGTTGGGTCAATATGCACATGGTCAATCTCTCAGCAACCACAAACTTTTGGTCTATGAACAGTCTAGTGGCCCCGCTGTCTAGTAGAGCAGCTACACCTTTAACCTCGGCAGTGTCAGTAGTTTGTATCTCTACCTTGAGGTTCAGCAAGTTTGGTGAGAGGGTGGATGCTACTATGTATTGTTTTGGGAGACTACATTCTCAATGTTTTAACCTAGGGGGGGAAGATGGGGGTTTCAGCAGAATTGACTTGGGAGTGTCTTCATCATTTGTGGCTGAGACACTATCATCTGAATACTGGGTTGTATTTTCCATATCAGAGTCTATAGACAGAGCAGCAAAATGATTGAACAAGGGCAGTGAGGGCACATCCTTAACTCACTGCCTTGGGCAAAATCCCCTGACTCTACTTCCTCATCTCCTTTGGTCTCAGTGGTCTCTCGAAGGTCAGCAGACACCATCCAGTACTCTAGAATCTCTTTACATTCCTCTGATGTCATGAAGTATATGTCATATGCCTGGGGGCAATCTTGGGTGAAGTGGCCAGCTGTTATAGCCCATGCTGCCAAACAAACCCACATTAAGCACCACAACCACCTGCACCATTTCCGGGACCCATCCGATCGCCCGAAGCCTGCATAACAGATTTCCGGAGGTCCGACATACATCCTAAGGTTCTGCAACCCCAAACCTCCGAAGACTCCGAAGTCAAGGTTCCGTTACCTTGATAACCAACGCACAGGACCATCACGTACCTCACTCCCTTGTTTTCTCTTTTATATTGACCCCTTGTACTCCCATTCTCCTTGTTTTATGACTGGCAAAGATAGTACAAGGATAGTCGCATGTATATAGTCTTCCAGTCGACTGGACTATTCACCAGTACAAATATTGACTTAATTTGCATCGTAGTTTCTGATTAGTTTCCGGTAAACTTCCCGACTCTCCGAAATTAGGGACAGACGATCGAGGAGGGTGCAACACATAAGTTGAAGCCAAGTCCCTGCGACCTCGAACCACTCGTACCACCCTATACCGAACAGCCCCCAGACTCCCGGCGCTCCAACTCCTGTTTCCGATTCCGATTCTGATTCTGATCCGATCCAAACCCTTTCCCCGCCTTCGGAGTATGAACTCTCCCCTTGGAACCCTAATGGAAACCCCCCAACCCCTTCCGGAAGTCTCCAGCCGAGCGCCAGCACGCGGATTTAACACCAGCACATAAGAGGCAGAGGGTACTGCCGTTTGGCTGCATTGATGTCCATTAGCATGGGCCCAGAGGGCAGGATTGAAGGAGCAGATGCCAAGGTATAGGGTGCAGGATTGCATGAATGCCCATCCATGTGTGTGGTCACCATCAAACTTAGAGGGCTTGGTGGGCTCCACTGTCTGTTTCACAGGCTATCAAGCACAGGTTAGGAGGCCTGCTACTAGGTTTGTGATGGTTGCTTGTAGCATGTTCAACCTCACCTCCAGATCCTGCTTTTCTCTCCTCTCTCTCTGTAACTCCTGCTCTATACCGACCAGTTGGTCTAATAATTCTTGAGCTGACAGTAAATCCATAAGGAATAGGGTGTTTTTTATAGGGTAAATGAGAAGAGACTGCCATTGTTGTTACTTCCAAAGGAATTCGATTTGGACTTGCATGATGAGGCAGCTGGTACTTGTGGGAGAGAGTTTTCTACTGTAAGGGCAACTTAAGCAGGAATTCTACCCTCAGGTGGTGCACTGGCAAAGGGAATTCCAAAGATTTAGTCTAGTACCTAATTACACAGCGACTAGCATACCTGGCAAAGGGGGATCCAAAGAGAAAACTCTAGGGAACTCTTCACCCACTAACTACTGTATATAAGTACCATTGTTATGGTGCTCTGTGTCATGCCTGGCATCATTCCCCATACTGACTGGGAAGTTCTGCCAGGGCCCTGGCATAGCAAGCAACTAATGAGGACACAGCCGATAGCTGCGATTGATGCTCATTGACAAGGACCGCTAGTCATGATGCCTGTTCAGTGTATATCTTGTTTGGCACTGCCATGAGTGGGCTGAACAGGTCTCGGTTGGCAGGTATGAACCTTGGGTGGGGTGGTGTCAGTCGGGACTTATTATTGGGGGTTCCTCTAACACTCACTGCTTGTATTCTTAACACCATACTTGACCAAAGGTGTTATTGTACTATTGCCCAAGATCAATAATCACACTTTAACATTAATATTATAACTGAAGACCAGACTAATCAACATACAGATCTTATACTAATTTCTTATTTATAAAAAGTCCATGTCAAAAGAGAATGTATTCCTATTCTAGATGAGAATAGTAAGGATCAAAATGGAATAGAAAGTAAATATTCTATAAGCATTTGCAATGTTCAATGGTGTTAAGAACATGAGTGGCAATGTTCTTAATGCATGTATCTTGGCAAGGTGTTAAGTCTGCGTGTCAGGCACTTAGCTAGTACTTCCGAAGGGGTTTTCCGGGTTAGTGCGAAGGTCCGTAATGGGGCCGAAGACCGAGACGGAAGTCGGACGGACTATGGACGGGGATGGAGGCGCCGGAAACTTAGGGTAGGTCGCGGAATAGTTCAATCCAGTCACTGAGGTGTTCGAGGTCAAAGGGACTCGGCTTCAACTTATGTGTTGCGCCCTCCTCGATCGTCTGTCCC
>QLPG01008322.1:0-14160 GCA_003314385.1 Gomphus sp. MG54 | reverse complement strand
GAGTTGGGCTGAGTGGGCTGGATTGAATAATCGGCTTGCCGGCGTATGGTTCCTGACACTTATATACATGTA
Organism: Gomphus sp. MG54; assembly: GCA_003314385.1. NCBI lineage: Eukaryota > Fungi > Basidiomycota > Agaricomycetes > Gomphales > Gomphaceae > Gomphus > Gomphus sp. MG54. The sequence continues at coordinate 14,088 of QLPG01008322.1, read as the reverse complement.
TCTATCCTTGTACTATCTTGTGCCGAGTAAAGACAAGGGGACGGGAAAAGTACAAAGGTCTTAAATGGGTGAGAACAAGGGGCAAGGTATGCGTCGGTTTAAGGTTGTCTAAGTGCGGAACCTTGTTTTCCAGAGTTGTGGGAAGTGTCAGGGTCGGACGCCATGGTTTTCCGGTCGGGTTCATGGAAAGTCTGTTTCGGAGAGTGGTCTGAGTCGGTTCATAACACATCCTAATAATAAGACATTTATCTCTTCTTTGATAAATCATAATATATTAAGGATATGAGAGTTTCTCTATTCTTAGATTATGTATGCTTAGTAAGGTTAAGACCTCAGCAAGGTTCAGATTAGGGCTTGGCTTCAGCTTACAGTATGTACCACACCTGTCAGGAACTGTACGCCGGCAAGCCGATTATTCATTTCAGCCTCACTCAGCCCAACTCCGCCCTCGCTCGCTATTCAACATTACGCCCTCAGCCCACGGACTATATACACCTCGTGTATCCGTCTTGGCGTCACGTGCTCCTGTCAAATCACTCCACTCATTTACGTCACATTCCATATGCTCGCTTTTCCATTCCAAACTCATTTATGTTTAATATCTTTCATTTCGTTTCATTTCCTTTTCATCTGTTCGCAATTCCGTTCACTCCTTTATATCTGAATCTGCTATTACGTCCTTAGGGTAACTTCATTGGGAATCTGAGTGACACGTCACTCAACAATGTCACAGAGGAGATCATTATTGGGACGTAGTATTTCTGTTCTTCGCTTTTCACATTCCTTGGCTTTCTCATTCTATTATAGGAATCTACTCGACTCCTAATAGATTAGAAAGTAGTATAAAAGGCCTTGTACTATTAGTTCAGTCCTCAGTCAGAAAATCAATCTTGATTTTGACTAAGATCCTCTGTTACTTCCGTCTTCCTCGCATTTACGAAATTTGGGGACTGTGCGATCCAAGTGGGCGCAACGCAAGTACGTTAAAGCCAAACCCCAACTCCAAACCTCGCCAATAACTTTGCCATTGGGAGATTACAATATATTATGAATACGTCTTTTTCACTATCGTAACAACACCATTCAGATTGTAAGTGCAACCTAGACAGATGCTCTACACTTAAGCAATAAATTGACAAAGGGGGATCCAAAGAGAAAACTCTAAGGACCCCCTGTGTTCTCTAGTTACAACTATATATGTACTATTGGGACAACACTCCTGCCAAGGGACAACCTGTTCCAAATGCTAAACTGAGGCCAAATGGCTTATGTTTTGGAACCATTGATGATTTAACCCAAGAAGCATGACAAAATTTTGGTGTGAATAAAGCCGTTAAGTCCATGTGTCAGGCGCTTAGCTAGTACTTCCGAAGGAGCTTTCTGGGTTAGCTTGAAGGTCCGTAATGGGGCCGAAGACCGAAGGCAGGAATCGGACGGACTACGGACGGGGACGGAGGCGCCGGGAACTTAGGGTAGGTCGCGGAAAGGTACTATCCGGTCACTGAGGTATTCGAGGTTGAAGGGACTTGGCTTCAACTTATGTGTTGCACCCTCCTCGATTGTCTGTCCCTAATTTCGGACAGGGGATGGAAGTTTACCGGAGTGAGTTGGAAACTAGGTGGACTAAGTTGATATTCGTACTAGCGAACAGTCTAGTCGACTGGGAGACTATATACATGCGACTATCCTTGTACTATCTTTGCCGGTCATAAAACAAGGGAAAAGGGAGTACAAGGGGTCAATATAAAAGAGAGAACAAGGGAGTGAGGTATGCGATAGTCCTGCGCGTCGGTTATCAAAGTATTGAGTCTTCGGTCGGAGACGGACTCGGAGATGGTGTCTCGGCCATGACGGGAACGGAAGCGGGAAAGCGGATTCTCAATCTGACTTGTCGGGGACGGAGATTACGGAAAACAATCCTTCGTCCTTTCGGTCAGAAAGGTCTCAGAATAGGGGGGTGATTGTGGGGGTTAGTGTGGGTTGTTGAAGGCATGGGCTATAACAGTATCCCCCCACTAGGACCGAGCCCTCAAGGTCCTAAGCTTGTCTTGCCGTGAATAGGGTGGAAAAGGACGTGGGAATGTTTTTTAGGCGTTTGTATGTAATGGGTGTTCTCCAAGCGTCTGCTTGGTTCTCCGTATATATAGGGTTTTCTTTATTATTGTTTTCCCCTCTTTCGACTTCCCCCCCCATGTCGGACTTCTCGTGGGATGTCGCGGAGGATGTATGTTATGGCCCATGCAGCCAAACAAACCCACATTAACCCCCACAACCACCCACACCGTTTCTGGGACCGTTCCAATCAACCAAAGCCTGAACAACCAATTTCCGGATGTCCAAAATACATTCCGAGGTTCCGCGATTCCGACCCTCCAAAGACTCCGAAAACCAAGGTTCCGTTACCTTGATAGCCGACACGCAGGACCATCACGTACCTCACTCCCTTGTTTTCTCTGTATATTGACCCCTTGTATTCCCTTATTTTAGGACCGTCAAAGATAGTACAAGGATAGTCACATGTATATAGTCTTCCAGTCGACTAGACTGTTCACTAGTACGAATATTGATTTAGTCTCCCACCAGTTTCCGATTCATTTCTGGTAAACTTCGCCTCCTTTCCGAAATTAGGGACAGACGATTGAGGAGGGCGCAACACATAAGTTGAAGCCAAGTCCCTTCGACCTCAAACACCTCAGTGACCGGATTGAACCATTCCGCGACCTACCCTAAGTTCCCGGTGCCTCCGTCCCCCGTCCGTAGTCCGTCCGACTTCCGTCTCGGTCCTCGGCCCCGTTACGGACCTCCATGCTAACCCGGATAACCCCTTTGGAAGTGCTAGCTAAGCGCCTGACACGTGGACTTAACAGTATATTCGTACTCACACTCCTGATCGTCATTAAGCATGAGACCCACCACACGTTCACATGCCATGCAGACAATCACTCAGGCGTTTGCCCGCCGCGCATCCATCCCCTGCGGACTGCCCAATCCCGAATCAAGCTTCCAGACACCTCAGACCCCAGCTCACCCCCCGGAACACTCCTCCAATTCTGGACCTTCAAACGTAGATCAACACCTGTATTCGAACTTGACCAACCTGTTCCCCGTGAACCACCCCCCGGCGATTCAACTATCATCGCCACTGGAGATACGGTCCAGCTCAGGACCACCCACAGCAGTGCCGACAGACTCGTTGACGCCCCCTCCCTATGCACCACTCCCCACCTTAGGACCCAATGCTGTGGCCGAGATCATCCAGACCCTCGTTATACTGGCAAGTAACTTAGCCAGCCCCAGAAGATCAGCTCCCCGCACCTCCAAGGCTCGGAATCCGGATACCCTTGATGGATCCGATCCAAGGAAATCACAAGCTTTCCTAGTGCAACATAAACTGAACTTCCGTGACCGCCCTGACGCCTACGACACCGGGAACGTCAAGGCAACCTATGCATTTTCACACCTGACCAGTACCACGCTGGACCGGTTTGAACCAGCCCGTTCCGCCCCCGATGAGCCAGACTGGCTCCATGACTATGAGGAGTTTGTAAACGAACTCAAAACCAACTTCGACCCCCATGACCCAGAAGGAGAAGCCGAAACAGACCTCGAGACCCTCCACATGCGCGATAATCAGCACATCACGAAATATGTAGCAAATTTCAATCGGCTAACCACCCACGTCCACTGGGGCGACGTTACACCCCGTCGCCAGTTCTACAACAGACTCCCCGGCAGTATTAAGAATGAGATCTCTAAAATAGGAAAACACACTCCTTGCTCCAACTACGTCTCCTGTCCCAACCTATCGACGCCCCCTACTGGGAACAACGATCGGAAATTACCAGGGAACCCCCCACCCGGAACCTCGACCGCCCCTACGACACAGGGAGTACCCCTGTGACCATGCATTCAGCCCCTAACACGGGCAATGAGACGGCCAATGAAGGCCAACCTGTGACCCTACCCAGTAGCAGGACTACCACGAATTTTTCATCCAGATTAGGGAAAGACGGAAAACTTATGCCACAAGAACGGCAACACCCCTTCAAATAAGAAACAAAACAAAACAACGCATCCAGCCTCTCAGGATTATGACCTCCCGTGACCATCGTCGAAAAAGATTTCGACCCCTAGGCGGAAACACTCCGACCATCCGACCCTCCCGAACACCCGTGACCATCCGTCGATAAGTTTCGACTGTGACCCTCTGAATATTCATCAGATTTAGCTACCGGACACCACACACTCACCTACCGCGATCCAACGATCGATAGGGTATTGAGTACTACTTTGTTTAGCCTACATCCGAACTGATCCTTGGCAATATGGAGCCAGCAGTCTTCACTCAGCGCTCAATACGACCCTCCAAAAGCTCCGCTTAGGAAGAACCCTGACCCTTGCAAAATCCCGCACCGTTCCTCAGACCGACGGTACCGATTCTCTCACCCTAGACTCCCTTATTATTAGAATATTAATACAAGCAACTATTCAACAATTTCAACCGAGACTCGAGCACTGCAGGACATTCCCTGAATCCCGACGACACTACCTCCATCCAGGCAACGATCCGAAGGAATGAACAATGACCCCCATGACACCATGACTACTACGACACCAACCACGAAAATCTGACGACCATAGGACACCCACTCAAAAGGAGAAGAAAAGCAGGGGGAAAGAGAGAAAAGGAACAGGGAAAATGTCCGAAAACGACGATCATTCAAGGACCCTTACATCGCCCAGAAGACACTACCGAACCTTAAAATTCATGACACCAACCATACAAACAACTAATCAACATTCGTTTGAGTCACCCAAACCCTCCACAGCCTGCACCGAACCCAAATGCCCATTGGAACCATCCGACCCACAACCTGAACGGATAAGCAACCATTCCACGTCCTCCAGAAAAGAAGAATCAAGCCCATGATCCACCCGCAAGAAGGACGACAACGCATTGGAAAAACTCCCCCACAACCTCTCCCCCTCTACGCCAGGCACGGCAGCAGTCAGGTTGGACATACAACATTGGTAGCGCTCGTAGTAGTCCAAGAGTTGGCGCAGGTCCCCCCGGTACTTGTCCAAACGGAATAGATACACTGCAATACGTCCAAGTACCTCCGAACCATCATTTCCCACCCCCGACTCACCAGAGGCTTCGCCCGGCCCCGAATCCCAATAAGGAACAACCCCGGACGATGATGACCTCTTATAATGGCTCGCTACAGGAATCAGGAAAAGAGAGAAATTCCAACAACACCACTCACCGTAAAGATCACGGACCCTAATGGTACGGTCACAGAGAAGGGCCAAATCCTTCTCGAGGGTGTACAACAGACACTCCCCACTCGCCTCCGAACCATGAAAAAGGACGCGAAGAAGGCCCCTGAGGTTTTCCGAAGATTGCAGATCTGTGTTCTCCATCGAGGATAAGCCTCCCCTAATTCCGCAACACCCCCCTTATATAGGCAGACGAACAACCAGCGCTTATCGATCAGAAAAATCCCAGGAAACCGTTAGGAAACCCCCGCAGTAATGACCATCTTAATTACCGCCCAAATTAAAAGCTTAGGACCTTGAGGGCTCGGTCCTAGTGGAGGGATACTGTTATGGCCCATGCAGCCAAACAAACCCACATTAACCCCCACAACCACCCGCACCATTTCCGGGACCATTCCTATCGACCAAAGCCTGAACAACCAATTTCCGGATGTCCAAAATACATTCCGAGGTTCCACGATTCCGACCCTCCGAAGACTCCGAAAACCAAGGTTCTGTTACCTTGATAGCCAACGTGCAGGACCATCGCGTACCTCACTCCCTTGTTTTCTCTGTATATTGACCCCTTGTATTCCCTTGTTTTAGGACCGTCAAAGATAGTACAAGGATAGTCACATGTATATAGTCTTCCAGTCGACTAGACTGTTCACTAGTACGAATATTGATTTAGTCTCCCACCAGTTTCCGATCCATTTCTGGTAAACTCCACCTCCTTTCCGAAATTAGGGACAGACGATTGAGGAGGGCGCAACACATAAGTTGAAGCCAAGTCCCTTCGACCTCGAACACCTCAGTGACTGGATTGAACCATTCCGCAACCTACCCTAAGTTCCCGGTGCCTCCGTCCCCCGTCCGTAGTCCGTCCAACTTCCGTCTCGGTCCTCGGCCCCATTACGGACCTCCACACTAACCCGGATAACCCCTTCAGAAGTGCTAGCTAAGCGCCTGACACACGCACTTAACAATGTAATGGAGGCGATGCGTGTCCTGAAAACTCAGTATGAGGAGCAGGTCCATCTTCTGAAAGCGAAACGGTCCCAGCAGGTGGAGGCCGCTCGGCAGGCTGAGGAAAAACAGAAGGCCGAGCTTCAGAGGTTGGCAGAGGAAAAGCGGCTGAAGAAGGTGGAGGACTAGCGGCTGAAGGAGGTGGAGGACCAGCGGCTGAAGGAGGTGGAGGAGCAGCGGCTGAAGGAGGAGGAAGAAAAGGCCCGTGCCATTGAACAGGAGGCATTGCAACTGGAGCATGCCCTTTCACTTGTGCCGGAAAATGAGAGTCCGGAGGAGGACGAGAATGAGCCAGATTTTGGGGGATCCAAAGATTCCGTGTCGGACCATCCTTCGTCCGTGGGTTGGAAAACCGTCCCATCACCGTCCAGGGGGCATTCCAGGGGTGAATGTTGTTTGGTACCTGTGATCGGACCCGGTTCCGCTGCATTGAATGCGGATCGGAAACGTCGGGAGCGCAAGGAGGAGGGGGTTCATATCTCCGCGGCTGTTAAGTCCACGTGTCAGGCGCTTAGCTAGTACTTCCGAAGGGGTTTTCTGAGTTAGTGCGAAGGTCCGTAACGGGGCCGAAGACCGAGACCGGGGTCGGACGGACTACGGACGGGGACGGAGGCGCCGGAAGTTTAGGGTAGGTCACGGAATAGATCAATCCGGTTACTGAGGTGTTCGAGGTCGAAGGGACTTGGCTTCAACTTATGTGTTGCGCCCTCCTCGATCATCTGTCCCTAATTTCGGAAGGGAGGCGGAGTTTACCGGAAATGAATCGGAAAGTGCGAGGGGGACTAAATCGATATTTGTACTAGCGAACAGTCCAGTCGACTGTGAGACTATATACAAGTAACGCTCTTTGTACTATCTTTAGCCGGTCATAAAACAAGGAGAAAGGTAGTACAAGGGGTTAATATAAAAGAGAGAACAAGGGAGTGAGGTACGCGATAGTCTTGCGCGTCAGTTATCAAAGTATCGGAACCTTGACTTCGGAGTCTTCGGAGGTTTGGAAACGCGGAACCTCGGAATATATGTCGGACATCCGGAAATCGGTTTATTCGGTCTTTGAGCAATTGGAAAAGTCCCGGAAAAGGTGTGGGTGGTTGTGGGGGTTGGTATGGGTTTAGTGAGAGTACGGGCCATAACAGCAGCACAGAAGGATCTCGAGAATCGAATGGTTTGTAAGGCGCGAGAGGTCGGAAGGGAGGTGGGTCTCGGACCCATTGAATCCAGTTATCGGGCGTTGTCTCAGTATCGCCCCGATTTGTATCAGACCGTCGTTCCGGAGCACTTCCTGTATCTGAGGATGGAGGCCTGCGATATGTGTCGCAAGCGAAATAAGCGGTGCGAGTGGACGACATCGGCAAAGACCTGTGTCCCCTGCCGGGCCAGTCAGGTGTGGTGTGAGGTGGACAGAGTGCCGGTTGTTCGAGGGGCGGTTATGAAGAAGCGGGGGCAGGAGGACAAGGATGTCCCTGAAGCGTCTTCCTCTAAGAGGTCCAGGGTGGAAGTGGTGATTGCCCCTCCTCCAAAGGTTGGCTGCGCGGAGATCATGGCCATCCTGGGGTTGATCCAGGAGGCTCTGGTCGGTATGGATGCCCATCTTTGAGCCCTGGGAGCAGACGTCAAGAGGTTGTCCAATGCTTCCGAGATGTGGAACGCTATTCACACCGACAATTGGGACCGTCCAAAGTGGAACTGTCGGTGCAGTGGTGCTGCTCTGGCTATTCAGGCGACGGGGGATCGGATGGAGTCAGATCCGGGCGTGGTGGAAGTGACGCCCAAGGCGGGGCAGTCAGTCGATCCGGTCAACTCGGTGTCGGGGCCAGGTGAGGAAGGGAAGGGCAAGGGGGTGGACTTGTTCCAGCACTATGATCCTTCCAATCCGGATATTAATCATTCCGTGTTCTATGATAACTAGTTGTAGTTTGTTTGAAATTAATAATGGTCGTGGTTGGAATCATGGTGGTCTTGGTCATGGTTGTTGTGATGTCGCTAGGACAGGGTTGGAAAAAACTCGGGGGTGTCCTGCAAAATGCGAGTTTGGTAGTAAATGTGTCAAGGTTTTCAATTTGTCATGTTATCAACAAGGGTCTAGGCTAAGCAAAAAATCTACAACTGGTACCGCCTGTCTAAGGGGCAGTACGGTTTTGAGGGTCACGATTTCCTGAGTGGAAATTTCTTGGGGTCGAATTTGAGCGCTGTGGCTCAGGTACCAAGAGTCAGTTCGGACGTAGGCTAAACAATGTAGTACTCAATGCCCTATCGATCGTTGGATCGCGGTGGGTGAGCGTGTGGTGTCCGGTAACTAGAATCTTCGACGGGTTTTCAGAGGGTCACGGTCAAAACTTATCAACGGGGTCGCGGGTTTTTTCGGGAACTGAAGGGAGTGGATGCGTTGTTTGTTTTGCTCCATGGGCGCTGTTGATTTGTTCAACGCGAACGATTGGCGCTGGAGTCGGGGGCCTATGTCTAATCTTCGGATTCCGAGGCATCCGATGCTTCAGGTTCCTCCTCGACTTCTTCTGCTATGGAGGCTGCATGTCCTTGGGTGACCATGGTAGGAGATTTCGGGCATTCTTTGGCTGTGTGGCCCGATCTACCGCAGAAGAGGCAGAGGTTTTGTTCGAATCGGCGTTGGCGTTCTTGTGGCGTAAGTTTTCCGTCTTTCCCTAATCTGGACGAAAAGTCCATGGTAGTCCTGCTGCCACTGGACAGTGTCACGGGTTGGCCGACATTGGCCATCTTATTGCCCGTATTAGGGGTGGAGTACATGTTCACGGAGGTTCTTCCTCTATCGTATGGGCAGTTGAAGTTCTGGTTGGAGGCGGATTCTCTGGCAACTTCTAATCAACGTTCCCAGTAACGAGCATCGATGGATTGGGATAGGAGGCAGAGTTGGAGTAGGGAATGCAGTTTTCCTACTCTAGAGATCTCATCCTTGATCCTACTGGGAAGTCCGTTGTAGAATTGCCGACGGAGTGCGGCGTCGCCCCAGTGGACGTGGGTGGCTAGTCGGTTGAATTCGACTACATAAATCGTGATGCACTGGTTGTCGTGCATGCGGAGGTTTTCGAGGTCCGCTTCGGCCTCTCCCTCCGGGTTGTGGGGTCCGAAGTTGGTCTTGAGTTCAGAGACGAACTCGTCATAGTCATAGAGCCAGTCTGGCTCGTCGGGGGCGGTGAGGGCTGGTTCAAACCAGTCTAGGGCGGTACCGGTCAGGTACGACAACACATAGGTTACCTTGGCGCTGTCGGAGTCGAAAGCATCAGGGCAGTCACGGAAGTTCAGCATGCACTGCACTAAAAAGGCTTGCAGTTTCCTCAAATCAGATCCGTCGAAAGGATCTGGGTCTCAAACCTTGGTGGCACGGGGGGCTGATCTTCTAGGGGAGGCTAGATTACTTGCTAATATAGTGATGGCCTGGGTGAGGTTGGGCACGTTGTTTGGCCCCATAGCAGGGGCTCCTCCTGGTGGTGGAGGGGGTGGTGCTGCGGCGGGTGGTATAGGGTAGGGCTGGGCGACGGCCGGTGGTGCAACGGGTGGTGGTACGACAGGGGGTGGTGCAACAAATGGTGGTGCCGCCTGTGGGGGGGCGGTGTGCAGTGGTGGTGCAAATGGTGGTTGTACGAAAGGGGGAGATGCGAGATATGAGGGTACCGTGGATGATGATCTGGACATGGTCGGTACTGCTGAGGATGATCCTGAACTGGAGGGCATCTCCGGGGGTGACAGTTGGTTGGTCACTGGGGGGTTCACAAGGAACGGGTTAGTCATACTCGAGCACGGGCGTCGGTCTGTGTTCGAGAATCCGGAGTCTGAAGAGGGTCCGGAGGGGTGCGTGGGGGTCTGAGGCATCTGAAAACTTGGCCCATGGGCGAGTAGTTCTCAGGGGATGGAAGCACAGTGGGCAGACGCCTGGGTGATTGTCTGTAGGGCTTGCGAATATGTAATTGGCCTTGAACCCATGACGATCAGGAGTGTGAGTACGAATATACTGTTAAGTCCGCGTGTCAGGTGCTTAGCTAGTACTTCCGAAGGAGCTTTCCAGGTTAGCGTGAAGGTCCGTAATGGGGCCGAAGACCGAAGGCGGGAATCGGATAGACTACGGACGGGGACAGAGGTGCCGGGAACTTAGGGTAGGTTGCGGAAAGGTACTATCCGGTCACTGAGGTGTTCGAGGTCGAAGGGACTTGGTGTTATGGCCCATGCAGCCAAACAAACCCACATTAACCCCCACAACCACCCACACCATTTCCGGGACCGTTCCGATCGACCAAAGCCTGAACAACCAATTTCCGGATGTCCAAAATACATTCCGAGGTTCCGTGATTCTGACCCTCCGAAGACTCCAAAAACCAAGGTTCCGTTACCTTGATAGCCGACGTGCAGGACCATCGCGTACCTCACTCCCTTGTTTTCTCTTTATATTGACCCCTTGTATTCCCTTGTTTTAGGACCGTCAAAGATAGTACAAGGATAGTCACATGTATATAGTCTTCCAGTCGACTAGACTGTTCACTAGTACGAATATCAATTTAGTCTCCCACCAGTTTCCGATTCATTTCTGGTAAACTCCACCTCCTTTCCAAAATTAGGGACAGACGATCGAGAAGGGCGCAACACATAAGTTGAAGCCAAGTCCCTTCGACCTCGAACACCTCAGTGACCGGATTGAACCATTCCGCGACCTACCCTAAGTTCCCGGTGCCTCCGTCCCCCGTCCATAGTCCGTCTGACTTCCGTCTCAGTCCTCGGCCCCGTTACGGACCTCCATGCTAACCCAGATAACCCCTTCGGAAGTGCTAGCTAAGCGCCTGACACGCGGACTTAACACTTGGCTTCAACTTATGTGTTGCACCCTCCTCGATCGTCTGTCCCTAATTTCGGAGAGGGGACGGAAGTTTACCGGAGTGAGTCGGAAACTAGGTGGACTAAGTTGATATTTGTACTAGCGAACAGTCTAGTCGACTGGGAGACTATATACATGCGACTATCCTTGTACTATCTTTGCCGGTCATAAAACAAGGGAAAAGGGAGTACAAGGGGTCAATATAAAAGAAAGAACAAGGGAGTGAGGTACGCGATAGTCCTGCACATCGGTTATCAAAGTATTGAGTCTTCGGTCAGAGATGGACTCGGAGATGGTGTCTCGGTCATGACGGGAATGGAAGCAGGAAAGCGGATTCTCGATTGGACTTGTCGGGGACGGAGATTACGGAAAACAATCCTTCATCCTTTCGGTCGAAAAGGTCTCGGAATAGGGGGGGGTGATTGTGGTGGTTAGTGTGGGTTTTTTGAAGGCATGGGCTATAACAGGGGCCCACCTCATCAACATCATCTTTTGGAGTACCTTCCCTTGACCTCTTCTTCAACCTTGGACTTCTCTCATCCTTGGGATTCCACTCTCTAACCTTTCCCTTACCCTTCCTCTTACTCATACCATGACCCCTCTCATTGATACTACATCCCACTCCTCTCTCACCACACCACACACATGCACCCAAGCCCATATCACTGTCCCACTTCCTTAGGCATGTGTTGCCTCGCTTCATGCAATGTCTGCAGGGCTTTTCAGCCACTCATCTACAGGACCAGGGCATATGGTCATCTTCTTCACCCAACCTTGCCTTTTGGTAGAAGATGCCATGGACATCACCCTCATCATTCCTTATCTGAAGATAAGCATACTGCAACAAAGAAATCAGTAAAAAACTTAATTCTGAGACAATACTTTTACTCACCTTTGCACTTTTCAAATTTGCCCCTTCAACCCAGGGCTCTTGCACATTGATATGCTCTTGTTCAAGCAGTGCCTTGATGCACTCAATGGTTGAGGATGAGGGGGATGGGACTGTGACGGGTTGGACAGGTTCACCTCTGAGGTAACTGGTGATTGGTGAGGAATAGAGACCCATTAGCTTCTGCACATAGGCAGGGTGGATGTATGAGGGCTCTATTTTGATGACAAACAGTTACCACACAAACTCCCTCATGACTTCTCTTATATGCCCTCGCATTTCCAAACTCTAATGGGGCCACCATTCTAGAACTTCATTTCCATAGCCTTGTGAGACTCAGCCATAAGGGGGGGATACTGTTAGGAACTGTATACTGGCATGCCCGACTATTTATTTCAGCCCGCTCAGCCCAACTACGCCTTCACTCACCTATTCAACTATTACACCCTCAGCCCACAGACTATATGTACCTTGTGTATCCGTCTTGGCGTCACATGCTCCTGTCAATACACTCTACTCATTTACATCAAACTCCATATGCTTACAATTCCGTTCTCACTTCATTTACATTTAATATCCTTTCATTTACGTTCCGCTCCACTTTCATTTATTTGCAATTCCATTCTATCTCTTATATCTGATCTGTTATTAGGTTCCTTGTAGGGTAACTCCATTGGGAATCAGGGCGACATGTTACCCCTCAATGTCACGGAGGAGATCAAGATTGGGACATAGTATTTCTGTTTTTTTTTTCTTTTCATGATCCTTGGCTTTCTTATCTATTATAGGAATCTAGTTGACTCCTTGTAGATTTGAAAGTAGTATAAAGATCTTGTACATTCTGTAGTTCAGTCCTCAGTCAGATAATTGACTTTGATTTCAACTAAGCCTTTCTTTCTGTCTTGCTATTCCAAAATTAGGGACCAGTGTGATCTGGTGGGCACAACATACAAGTTAAAGCGGTGCCCTACTCTGAACCTCACCATGGTTTACTTTTGGGAGATATTATGTTTAATTACAATTATGTTATTCCTTCACATCGTAACAGATATGTGAACCCCGAGTATGTCCACAAACTTGCTGTCCACTATGATATGCCTATTGCTTCATACTTTGATAAAGCTTGTACTGCTAGTCCCAGTGCAGTCCTACCAACTGTTATCGATCCAACCATTATCTGCCAGGAGCTCAAAAATTTGTGAGGGCTCCAAGATATATGAGAGCCATGGATTGAAGGGTCAACACATAATAGTGACAAGGTAAGTACTCCTTCAACCTATCTCAGAATTCTTTGCTGATATTGATTTAGTTTGCTCACTTTCTATTAAGAATCACTATGCTGGCATCCCTAACTATTCAGACCAGCCACATTCAGCCTAACTCAGCCTGATTTGCCATTTCAGCCATATGCTCCATCAGCCTTTGAATTCAGTGCACCTCATGTATTCAGCCTATTCTGTCTTGGCATCGCATGCAACTTTCAATACACTCTACTTATGTTACAACTCAGTAATGCCGAGGGTTAGGTCAAGTCCTGTAGACCATTTCAGGGTGGCTAGACTTCAACGTGCTCGTGCGTTGTGCCCTGCTGTTCTGCATGTGCCACTGATTTGGACAGGAGCGATGCTTATGAGGGTGCTGAGGGTGTCGGCTTTGAGTGAAGGACTTGAACAGGGGAAAAGTGGATGAGAGGGTCTGAGCCAAGTTGATATTCTGAGTGAGGAACTATCTACATGCATCCGCTACTTATATGGGTTAAGAAGCAAGATGTGGAACAGGGTGGCATAGGGAATGGAGAACAATAAGGTATGAAAAACGTGTGGAGGTATTGTTCACAGTGATCAAGAATAGAATAAAGAATGTAGGCGAGAATAGAATAATAGAGTATGGCTGAAAATAAAATAATGAAGGAATGGATGAGAATAGAACAATGGAGGACAGCCAAAAATAAAACAATAGGACTGTGACCGAAATAATAAGTGAATATCAAGTGTCCCAGGGGAGGACAGGTAAGAGAATGGACATGACATGAGAGAATAGTGAGAGGTGGAACATCTCACTCACTCATGTAACC
>QLPG01008321.1:0-11037 GCA_003314385.1 Gomphus sp. MG54 | reverse complement strand
TTACCCGTCCGACCCCTTCGGCTTTCCCGAGGCCTGTCAGTATGTACGGTGCCTGACACTGGCCAATAACCATACACCCCAGTCCTTCTGATATTCCCCCCCTTCTGATATTTAGACACATTTGCGATAGCCAATGTATCTTGTAGTAGTAGTGCACCATAAGCATCTAGCACTTAGAGAACTATAATTGAACACATACACACACACTCTCTCCATGAGTGGGTGCAGCGGTTGGGAGATGGCAATTTGGACAATTTTGCATGCTAAATAAATGGCTATATATATCACATTCAGAGATAGTCCTTGGGAACCAATCAGCAGCCAGCTGCACCATTATGTTCTGGCCATTCCTCTCCAGAAGACAAAGAATCATTGGCATCTCGGTGCTTGACAATATCATGCCATGCACTGATCAGTGGTGTATGGAAGAATATCAGTGTGTGCCACCACAGTGTGCAACATGGCAGCATATCAGTGTCTATCTTGAGTGAGTATATGCATATTCATTCACATGTACATAGTTGACACCAAGCCGATATAAGCAAGGTTAGTGTTGAACTTTGATTATATCAGCAGCCAAATATATAAATTTCGATTGTTTAAATATAGAAATATATTGATTTTAAATTTATACCCATTAAACCTGCTGGTAAAAACAATACCCATTAAACCTGTGGGTAAAAACAATACCTGTTAAACCCATGGGTACCTGCACCTGTACCTGCAAAAACCCATTATCTGTTATGAAGGGTAAGGGTATTCTTGGGTATGGGTACTGGTAGACACAATATACCTGGGGGTTACCCGTGCCAATCACTACTTGTGTCTCTATTTGAATTTGCTGTATTTGATAAATTGCTTGTCTGGTGATATTCAAGGCTTTTAATGTCTCAGTGGTATAGTTCTGCAGATCAGAAGAGGCAATGGCTATGAAAATACATATGCTTTCTGTCCTAAGGGTATCCTGTATATGGATTGACTCATGATATGCTCCGTTGAAATGAATGTACACAGTAAGGAAGGGTTGGACCCATGTGTTCTGTTATAGCCCATACCTCCAACAACCCCCACAACCACCCCTCCTTATTCCGAGACCTTTCCGACCGAAAGGACGAAGGACTGTTTTCCGTAATCTCCGTTCCCGACAAGTCCAACCCAGAGTCCACTGTCCGCATCCGATCCCGTCGCGTCCGAGACACCACCTCCGAGTCCGTCCCCGACCGAGACTCAATACTTTGATAACCGACGCGCAGGACATTCGCGTACCTCGCTCCCTTGTTCTCTCTTTTATATTGACCCCCTTGTACTTCCTTTTCCCTTGTTTTATTACCGGCAAAAGATAGTACAAGACAGTTGCATGTATATAGTCTCCCAGTCGACTAGACTGTTCGCTAGTACGAATATCATCTTAGTCCACCCAGTTCCAGCTCACTCCGGTGAATCTCCTTCTCCTCTCCGAAATTAGGGACAGACGATCGAGGAGGGTGCAACACATAAGTTGAAGCCAAGTCCCTTCGACCTCGAACACCTCAGTGACCGGATTGATCTCTTCTGCGACCTACCCTAAACTACCGGCGCCTCCATCTCCGTCCGTAGTCCGTCCGACCCCGGTCTCGGTCTTCGGCCCCGTTACGGACCTTCGCACTAGCCCGGAAAACCCCTTCGGAAGTACTAGCTAAGCGCCTGACACACAGACTTAACATGTTCCTTGAGGTGGATCCTGCCTCATAATAGTCTTAATTTATTTCTTGTGTATTTCTGACTTCAATTAGTAAAGTGGAGTATATCTAATTTAACAAGCACAACAAAGAATGGGTTTGGCAAACATTTAGCGATATGTTCACTAATATTACCTCTCTGATTGTACTACAAACAGAAAGCTCAACTCGACCTAGCAGATAATGTCTGGTGGCATATGAAGCTCGTCTCTTGGTGTTTCAAGTATAAAACATAGATGTCTGACTCTCTTGCCTGAGAAAATGCTTGGCCATGTTCAGAAACAAACGACAGCCCACGATACATGGAAGTGAACGTTGCCATCTTTTAAAAGAATATTTGTTATCAGAAATTCCGTGGAAAATCTGGTCAGACGTCTTACCCAGGCGAGAGCTCTCCAAGACGTGGAGCATAACGAAAAACAGCATTAAATAAGGTAACAATAAAGATACTAAAATAGATGTTATTATAGCACAATAGCTGGTAGTAAAATCATACGTGAAATAGTAGAGAACACTGCCTTTAAGTTAGTGCTGGCAGACTTTGCTCTGTATTGAAAAAAAATACCTATCATGAACCAGAACCTTCAGTAATGGTGACTCATACTCATTTCGGTATATTTCCCATGCTTTGTAAAGCATGCAGGTGCATAAGATCCACTGGGCGATCATTGGAGGGAGTTCAATAATGAAAAATTTATTGGATATGTTAGGGAAATAGCATCCAGTGAGGCCATGTATTGGAGGAGCACCCATTCCTGCTTTGATCATTAGAATAAATATAGCGCAATATTATAAATAGATGTCTTCACCAACTGGGCCATATAAGCTAAAAATCACAAGGGAGGAGATGTTTGACATTAAAACCAACCCAGACAACACAAAAAGCAATTTTTTGTTAACGTCATAAGCAACATAAATCTGTGAATAAAAGGATCAATAATTATGTATTGCCATGTTGTGTTTGAAATAGAGTGCATACGCGGGCTAAAAGGATGACTGTCAACAGTGTCAGTCTGATTTATTTTATTTTTTGTTCATGAAGTATGACTTCACCCTCGACACTCGCCAATAAGACCGTTGTACTATATCTCATCAGAGTGAATGGTATGTATGAATTAAAGAGAGACTTACGATACAATTTGCCATCTAAAGTAAGCTCTGCAGCTAAAGCACCTATGTGAATTTAATCCAAGGGTCTACCACTGAATACTTACAACTGAAAAATCAAATTAGATCATTGAGTGCATAGCAGGTTTAGAAGGAGAACCTTATCAGAGAGAGATCCGTGGAATAAGACTATGTTGTATTGTATAAATCGTGTAGATGACAATAAGATAACACGCACCGGTGACATCAAGAATGAGTAAGAAAAATGCGAAGTAGCGAATCTATGGATAGTCAGTATTGAAGAAATTTAAGTCATGGAAATCGAGACTGACGAATATATACATTATCTTTCCCAGTGAGTTACGGCGACTCCAAACAAACGTGAACTGATGCACATTCAGGCCATTTAAAATTTGAGTATGTGGAACTAACTTCGGCATCAAAGGTGATGACTGGAACATGTTAAAGCATGGTATGGTATCACTTTGGACTTTGAGCCTTGCTCTTACCATAGTCATATACCAAACAGGCAAACGATGCAACCCAAGAGCACTTGATAATGGTTACTGCACAAAAAATGGGTTCAAAGTTAGACCTCAAAGGAGAGTATGCACTTTAGGACTTGCATGATGACACAAAGCTGACCCACGACTGAGATTGAGTTTGATTGAGTTGAAGATTGAATCGATTAACAGACATTCTCCACAAGTGAGGTGCCAGTCGGTTGATCATGTATAGAAGTAAAAGTTATTTGATACCATGGTAAGTCCCCCTTGCTGTGCATGACGCCACCGGGCCCAAGAGTTACCGTCCGAATACTGCCAATGAGAGCGAAAAATAAGCGCTAAGCACTAAGTGCCACCTCTCAATCTGGCCATAATAGCTCCGTCGTTGTGCTTGTAGAAATATCCGGAGCCATCGCTCAATCCTTATTTTTGATTGTGTCTTAGGTAAGGTCGCTTCCTACCCAAAAGTTTTTATCTACGTTTACTCTTTCGTTTGAATTATTCCATTTGCTCATTCACAAACTGATTGTGGGGGGGGAGTTCCTTTCAAAGGAATTTAGCACATACCTCAAAGAGCAAGGTATACACTATGAACTTACATCACCACACATGCCACAGCAGAACGGCATTGCTGAACTTGTAAACAGAACTCTTGCTCAAGTGGCCCAAGCAATGATGTATGGTGCAGGTATATTACAAGGTTTTTGGGAATTCACACTTGGAACTGCAGCATATATTTGAAACCAAGCCTTATCTTGTATCACACTGAACATCTCCCCATATGAATTGCTGACAGGACAAAAACCAGACCTCTCCTATCTCCAAATCTGTGGATATCTAGCCTATGCACATATAACAATACATCAAACAAAGTATGATCCTACATCACAGAAGCCCTTGTTTGTAGGGTATGATAATGCCACAAAGGGATATAAACTGTGGCATCCATTGTTTATGAAAACTATCATATCTACTGACATCATTTTTGAGGAATCTACCTATCCTCTCAAACTTACCCCAAAGCTCCCATCACAACCCACATCTGCTCCATCACTCCTACCATCATCACCACCTGTGGAAGGGCAACCTAAGCAGGCGTTCTACCCTAAGGCGGCGCACTGGCGAAGGGGGATCCAAAGATTTAGTATAGTACCTAATACATGGGGGCTAGCCTACCTGGCGAAGGGGGATCCAAAGAGAAAACTCTAGGGAACCCTTCGCCCACTGACTACTGTATATAAGCATCGTCTCTATGGCGCTCCGCGCTCTATCGGGCATCACTCTCCTTGCCGATCGGGAAGTTCCGCCAGGGCCTCGACCCTGGGGACGGATGACGAAAAGGGGGCCAAGGGGTGCAGCTGGCTCTTCTGGGGGGTACTCGCCAACAGGAGTGATGGTTCGGTGTGCGGTATGTTCGGTACTGCCGTGGGTAGGTCGAACGGTTTTCGGCTGGCGGGTGCGGTGTACGGGCGAACTGCCGTCGGTCGGGGTAAGAACATGGGGGTTCCCCTGACAACCTGCACTAGTTGAACTAGCTCTATAAGAGAGTGACAACAGAGAGGAGCACTCACTACCACCAGTGCCACCTGGTCTACCTGATCTGCCCGGTCCACCACCAGCAGCAGAATCAGTACAATCACCTATCTACATTCCCAATCCCACACCATCTACATCAGCCAAATGACCTCTACACCAGTCAAGAGATATTTAACAACATGTCATTGTACCACAGCCAGATAACACAAGTCCTGACATGACAAACCAATTCACATCTACATTAGCCATCTGGAATGACTCTATTGAATATTACCTTACAGCTGTACATGTGACACCAACAGGGGACCCAGCATTATGTGAATACACAATCACCACCCCTGATGCAGACAAATGGCAAAATCCCATGACTGAGGAAATAAAATGTCTTATTAATGATGACACTTGGGAATTATGCAACCTACCAAAGGATCACAAGGCTATAAAGTATAAGTGGGTATATGTGACAAAGTATGACACCCAGGGGAATATTGCCTGTTACCATGCCCATCATGTTGCCAAGGGTTTTCCACAAACTGCTAGCATTGACTATGAAGAATGTTGTAAGACTTGACTCCTCAAGATCATTGCTTGCACTTGCAATATAGCTATACTGGGATATTCACCCCATGGATATCAAGTCAGCATACCTTAATGGAAGCTCGAATGAAGAGATTTACATGGATCAACCAAAGGGATGCATGACAAATGGATAATATGATGTAGCGGTTATGCACAGTATCTAAATACAGAAGGACTCAGTGAACGGGCGGTTCACTGGTACGTGTCATTACTATACCTAAATACAGAAGGACTATGATCTAATCAGTCTCTTTGTATCTAGGCGTACAGAAGAAAGTACGCACCTCAGTGAACGGGCGGTTCACTGAGGGGCTGCTTCGTAGTTACTCAATATATATATGGTCCCGGTCATGTTCGACCGGGACCTCCATTCCTTACTGCATGCGTTCAGTGCTTACACACGTCAGTTCCAACACCCCCCCTTAAGCAGAACGCATCCCGACCATCGCGTTCAGATGTAACACTTTGTGTCGGGGGAGGGCTTTCATAAACATATCCGCCGCCATGTCATCCGTTGGTACATAGTCGACGTGGATCAGTTCCTCGCATACGGCTTGACGTATAAAATGGTAGCGGATGTCGATGTGTTTCGTCCGGGGATGGTATTCGTCATTCTTAGTTATGGAGATCGCAGAGATGTTGTCAAGGTGGATGGTGATGGGTCTTCTGAGTGGTCGAGCGATTTCCGCAATGAATGTTTGGATCCATAGCGCTTCCTTCGCAGCGTGAGTTGCAGCGATATACTCGGCTTCAGTAGTTGACAGTGCGATAATGGGTTGCTTTTTCGAGCTCCAGGAGACGGCCCCTCCATCGATCGTGAACACGTATCCAGACACTGAGTGTCTGTGTTCCTGTGATGCCCAGTCCGCGTCCGAGTACGCTTCGAGTCCATTCCGTGTACCTCCAATGACAAGGCAGGTATTTTTCGTTCCCTTGAGGTAGCGAAAAACTCTTTTAGCCGCCTCCCAGTGTGCTCTTCCGGGGTTCTGCATGAATTGCGCCAGGAAAGAGACCGCGAAAGCGATGTCCGGGCGCGTGCCTAGCGCTGCATACATTCGGGGTCCAATAGCCTCTCTGTAGGGCACGTTTCGCATATCGTCAAACTGGCGAGGGGTGGAAGGGGACTGGGACAGGGATAGTTTGTGGTGGGGGTCAAGTGGTGTGCTGAGCGGATTAGCATCCTGTAAATTGAACCTTTCGAGTATCTTCTCGATGTACGCGCGTTGCGAAAATGAGATTGTATGCATCTCACGGTTCCGCTTCACCTCTATTCCCAATAGCCAGCTCAAATCCCCGAGGTCCTTAATTTTGAGGACGGTGCGCAATTCGTTCTTGAATGCGCAGATCATGAGCTTGGAGTTGCCAGCCATGGTGAGGTCATCGACGTCTACAGCGATGATGAGAGCGTCCCGGCCGGCATATCTGTGGAATACCGCATGTTCAACTTCGCAACGCATAAAACCGAACCTGTACATGATGCCACATAGCATGTTGTACCATTCCCTTCCTGACTGCTTGAGGCCGTAGATCGCACGGTTGAGACGGCAAACGTGGCGTTCTTGTCCAGGGGCTTCATAGCCTTTGGCTTGGCGCATGTAGACCGTCTCGGTAATCGGGGCATTGAGGTATGCACCATCGATGTCGGTTTGTTCAAGTTCCCAGTCGTTCCTGACTGCTATTGCAGCAATTATACGGATGGCAGAAAGCTTGGCAGTGGGGGAAAACGTCTCGTTGTAGTCTATCCCTTCCGTTTGGGAAAAGCCTTGCGCAACGAGCCTGGTCTTGTGGGCTACAATGTTACCGTTCGCGTCGTGTTTGTAGCAGAACACGAGCCTGCTGCCAACAATATTGGCGCCATCCGGGGGTTCTATGAGGTCCCACGTATGTAGCGTCGCATGCTGGTCCAGCTCCCGTTTGATGGACGCATCCCACGCCGGCCAGTCTTTGCGCGAGCGCGCGTCGTCCAGGCTAACCGGGTCGACTCCCACGCTCTGGGTAGCCGCCGCCATCGCGTGTTCCAGTGAGCGGTGCATTGCTCGTTCGTCTGCTGCGCTGACCTCCTCCATTTCCTCCAGGACCGCTAAGGCGACGTTCCCGGTGGGGGCAGGCAGCCCCTTTGGATATATGGGGGCATTCGCACAGCCGGTGCTGCTGCCAGTGCCATCGGCGATCCCGCGCACGTACGCGGATGGCTTCCGCGTACGGTGACCCCTGCCGAGTGGATCTGCGTCCACGTCCACGTCCTCGAAGTCGTCGAGTGGGTCGATGCACGTGTGACCTGTGGGTGGGTCTGGCGGTAGTGGTGGCGGTCCTTGGCCGTGAGGGATACCACCAACACCTTTGGTGCCGTGGCCGTGGCCGTGTGGAGTGCCGCCGATGGCTCTACTGCCGTGGGTGATCGACCCCCCCTCAGTTAGTGCATCGGCGGGCGTGACCAGGACCGGAGTGTCGAACGTCACATTGCGTTCGACGGTGACGCGACGTTTTCCAGGCCAGTAAACTCGATGGCCCTTGCTCTCGTCACTGTACCCCATCCATCTCCCATCATCTGCCTTGGAATCCAGTTTGCCTGCGTGTTCCTTCAGCACAAAGACCTTTGTGCCCCACTCAGGTAGGTCAGTTAGGTCGGGCTTCACACCGTGTACCAGCTCGTATGGCGTTTTGCCGTCGAGCGCACGTGTGGAGGTTCTGTTTTTGAGCCATACCGCGTGTTGAACTGACTCGGTCCACAGGAACTTCGGTAGGCCAGCCGTCAGAAGCATAGCCCGAGCGTGTTCCAACAGCGTTCTATTCAGGCGCTCCGACACCCCGTTTTCCTGTGGCGTGTCATGTACGGTGAGACTCCGTACGGTTCCTTTTGATTTAAGGTATGCCGTGAACTCCTGAGAGAGATATTCACCTCCGCGGTCGGTTTGCAAGCGCTTCAACTTCGCGCCATGCTGGGTTTCAACCCATGCTTCATACTGCTTATAGCAGTTAAAGGCCTCTCCTTTCCTTGCCATCGGAATAAGGTAAGTCCACCTGTTGTGGTCATCGGTAAAGCTAACGAAGTACTCCTTGCCATCGTAGCTCTGGGGGTTCGCTGGCCCCCAGATGTCCGAGTGGACTTTTTCCCCGATTTTCGCGGCCCGCGGTCCCTCTCGTGTTTGTGAGACCGGCTTCCTGGTGGGTTTTGCTTGCACGCAGGCTGTGCAAAAACTTGGCTCGCTCGACATATCAAGGTCGAGGCCGGTTATGGTACCATTCTGGACAAGCTTCCGGGCGGTCTGTGGGGATATGTGGCCCATACACCGATGCAACTCGTCCGCGGTGAGTCGTTTTCGCACTATGTTTGCCGGTGCTGCCACAGACTTATGCTCTACCTTGTAGAGCCCATTCGAGAGCGGGACCTGCCCCAGCAAGGCCCCTTTCATATCTCGAATCAAACATTTTCGGTCCTTTAACAGGACCGAGTAACCAGCGGTGTCACATCGCGTCAACGATATGAGCGTGAACGCTAGATCCGGGCAGTACAACACGTCTTTCAATGTGATGTGCGTTGTAGTCTTTCCGTTTGGGATTCCTATTTTCATGCTGCCTATCCCGACAGCTTTGAACACGGTTTTATCGGCGGCATTGATTGCACGCGGTGCAATTTCCTTGAAGGTGATGAACCGGTGCCTGTCTGGTGACATGTGCCCTGACGCGCCTGAGTCATAGACGTTGACTTCCCGTCCCATCAGTGCACTCATTCCCAGCGCAAGCATGGGCCCAGCGAATGTCGTTGTGAAGGCAAACTCCTCGCCTTCAGTTACCGCGTTCGCTGAACTGCCTGCCTTCGTGTCTTCATCCCTTTTCTCTCTCTTTTTGGCTTTGGAGCGGCAGTCCACTCTCTTATGCCCCTTCTTCCCACAATTCCAACATTCCATGTCGGGTTTCGTGGTATTGGAGGTGCCCTTGCGTCCCTGTGACTTCCCACGCCCTTTCGCTGCAGTAAGAGCGTTCTCACTTGCCTTCAGTTGGCGCTCCTCGATGGCAAGTCGTTCAAACTCGTCGATTAATGTACTGACCACCTGATCCGGCTCCAGTTTCGCCTTCGTGTGTGCCGCTGACATCGTAATGGCATTGATGAGTGGGCGGTACGACTTAGGGAGCGACCCAAGGATGACGGTAACGAGGTCGTCGTCGGTGAGTCCGGCATTCATCCCAGCGAGCTGCTCCTGCATCCTCATAATCGCCTCCAGGTGCGTACGGACGTTTGACTCGTCCTCGCACTTCATCTCGTACATCTGGCGCCGCATATCGACTTTAATGGTGAGTGCTCTACTTTCGTGTTTCGAGCATACGGCATCCCATACGTCCTTGGCTGTAGAGAGGTTGCGTATTTCGATGAGGAGGCTGTTGGGGACCGTGGTAAAAATTTGGGCCATGATTGTGGCCTCCCGCTGATTGTGATCGTCCCAGCGTCTTTCTAAATCGTCCAGGTCCTCCTCCTCCTTCACCATTAGCCTATGGCCCTTGGGATAGGTGGGGATAGGAGGGGGAATTCTCGTGGTCCCGTCCAGGTGACATTTGGCACCACGAGTCACGGATAGGATGGCTAGCATCTGACTTTTCCAGGTAACCCAGTTCGTGCCGTCCCTGGCCAGCTTCGGGACGACGAACGACTTAGAGGTGGGGGTTGACATAGAGGGCTCTGTGGGGCCCATAACCTGTAGCGGTTATGCGCAGTATCTAAATACAGAAGGACTCAGTGAACGGGCGGTTCACTGGTACGTGTCATTACTATACCTAAATACAGAAGGACTATGATCTAATCAGTCTCTTTGTATCTAGGCGTACAGAAGAAAGTACGCACCTCAGTGAACGGGCGGTTCACTGAGGGGCTGCTTCGTAGTTACTCAATATATATATGGTCCCGGTCATGTTCGACTGGGACCTCCATTCCTTACTGCATGCATTCAGTGCTTACACACGTCAGTTCCAACATATGAGGGCAACCCCTGTAGCACCCATGGGCCATCACACAGAGCTGACAAGGGGGAAATCCTAAGTTTTCAGATATTGTGTATGTATACAAGAAGGGGGAGTAGGGAATGGCATGGGTTAGGCCAACCTGCATGGGTCACTGGGTCAGGTGTCCTTGGGTGCAGGTCACCCACATTTGACCCATGGGTGACCTGTGCTGTTCTCTAAGGAGGAGGGCTCATCTGACAAGGGGAAAATCCTAAGAGGAAATCTTAAGGTCCCTTGCCAGTGAGTCTATACTCTATATTGTCAGGGGACGACCCTCTTTAAACTCCGATCCAACTCCGAGGTTCCATTTCAAACTCCGACCAACTCCGAGGCTAAGAGACCTAGAAACCACCGAGTGGAGACAGAAAAGGTCTTAACACATGATGACTAGAACTTGGAGCAAATACCTGAGCCTCGGACTTAGTGCCAGGAGATTGGCTCTACAAACTCCGATGTATTGATTTGTAAGCTAGTGCACAGACCATCCACATAAAGGGTATAAAAGGGGCTCACCAGCAGCGGGATCCTTAGACTTTTCTCTTTGGATTCCCCCTGCTTAGGTGAGAACTCCACATGTATTTAGGTAGTAGATAAAT
>QLPG01008319.1:0-22603 GCA_003314385.1 Gomphus sp. MG54 | reverse complement strand
TGGAGGATGTAGGTGTTTGGGCAGGGCACAGCAGGACAGTATTAAACACAGGATGGATGTTCTTCCAATTGGGGGGTAGTCACAGTTTATAGGCACATTCTCCCACTTTTGTCACAATTGGGAATGGGCCATAACATCTGTCTTCTAGTTTTTTCGAAGGTCGGTTGGTGGTGACATTAAGGCCTTCCAAGTAAACCTTGTCCCCTACTTGATATTGTGGTACATCTTGCCTTCCTTTGTCATAATACTTCTTCATGTCTGATGCTGCCTTTTCTAGTGCTGCTGCTGCCTCCTCTCTTATTTTCTTCATCCTTCTCTCAAACACATCTGCTGCCTCTGTTTCTGCCTCCCGTCGTGGCTCTGTGGACTTCCTTGGATGCTGTCTATAGTTTAAGTAGAATGGAGAGTACCCTGTCGACACTTGGATCTTGTCATTATAGCTGAATTCTGCCAATGGCAACCATTCCACCCAGTCATCCTGCCAATGGTTGACAAACAGCTGTAGATACTGCTCCACCTCTTGGTTGATGCATTCTGTTTGTCCATCTGTCTGGGGATGATAGGCAGTTGAAGGGTTCATCTTTATCCCTAGCAGCTGGTATAGGTCTTTTGTGAACTTCAAGATGAATTGAGAGCCCCTGTCACTGATCACTACCTCTGAGAGTCCAGAATCTCTCCACACCATGTCTCTGAAGATCCTTGTAATCCCTTCCGATGTGACCTCTCCATTTGTCGGTGCCAATCTAATTTGTTTGGACAGTCTATCCACCACTACTATAATCGCATCATATCCCAGGCTTTGTGGTAATTGGGTGATGAGGTCCACCGATATGTACTGCCAAATCCTTGTTGGAATTGCATTTGGAGCTAGAGTCCCCCTTGGTTTTGCTGGGAATGTCTTTGTTTGTTGACACCTACTACACCCATCCACATACATTCTCACATCTCCATGTATCCTTGGCCACCAGTAGTTTCTGAGGATGAGCTCTGTTGTCTTGAACCTCCCAGGGTGTCCTCCGGTGGGTGTGTCATGGTATAGATGAATGATTTCCTCCCAAAGCTTCCTGTTCTTTGGTATGTATATCCTTCCTTCCCACGTTATGATCCCCTCTTCTTCCTTCCAATCCTTCTCTCCACTCTCCACACACTCTCTCACTTTGCTCTCTATGTTCTTTGCTTTTCTGATTCTTTTCATCAGGTCTTCCTCCTCTCCTCTGAGCTCTCCCCTTATTGCTCGGAAGAACTCTTTCTTCAATACCGTAACTCCAGTAATATCTCCTTCTACTCCCTGTTTATGGTCTTCCCATCTCGAGAGGAGGTCAGCCTTCTTGTTGAGTTGGCCTGGTCGATGCTTTAGGATAAAATCATAATCTGCCAATTCAAGGGACCATCTGGCCTGGTGGCAGTTCAGCTTTCTTGCTGTCATGAAGTATTCTAGATTCTTGTGGTCCATCCATATTTCAAATGGCTGCATTGTCCCTTGCAGATAGTGCCTCCACTCTGCCAATGCCTGCATGATGGCCAGCATCTCCTTATCATGTATATCATAATTCCTTTCCACATCATTGAGTGCTTTGGACATGTAGGCCACCGGTTTCCAGATTCCCTGTTGCATCTGTGACAGGATTACACCACTGGTGAAGTCTGAACTGTCTGCTTCCACTCGGAACAGGTCCTCATCTGTTGGAAAGGCTAGGATTGGTGCTGTCATTACTGCTGCCTTGAGGAGTTGGAAGCTTATCAACTGTTTGCCTCTCCAGTTCCATGGCTTGTTCCGTGTTAGTTCATGTAGTGGTTTGGCAATGCTTGCAAAGCCTTGGATGAAGCAACAATAGAAATTGACAAAACCCAAGAATTGCTGCAGTTCATTCTTCATCCTGGGAACTGGCCATCTGCTCACTCCTTCCACCTTGACTGGGTCTATCTCCACCTTCCCTTCACTCACCACCAATCCCAGATATTCCACCTTCTCTTTCTCAAACTTGCATTTCTCTGGTTTGAGATAGAGATTGTATTCTTGTGGTAGGGCCAAGACACACTTGACAGTCCTTCTGTGCTCTTCTAAGTCTGTCGAGTAGATCATGATGTCGTCTATATAGATGCTGACGCATCCTTCATTGATCAATTCATGGAAGATATCATTCATCATTGTCTGGAATGTTGTAGGGGAGTTGGTTAATCCAAAGAACATGACCAATGGTTCAAAAAGGCCTTGGTTGGTGATGAAGGCTGCTTTGTGTTCATCTCCTTCCTTGACTAGGACATTATTGTATCCCCATCTAATGTCCAGCTTAGTGAAGATGCATGCATGGCGTAGTTTGTGGATCACTTCAGAAATCAGTGGTAGTGGATAGCGGTTCTTGATTGTCATTGCATTCAGCCGTTGGTAGTCCTGCACTGGCCTCAAGCTGTTGTCTTTCTTTTTGATGAAGAAGAATGGTGATGCAATAGGAGACTTGGATGGTCGGATCTTCCCTGACTTCAGGTTTTCTTCCAAAAACTCGTCTAGCTGCTTCTGTTCCTCTAGACTGAGTGGGTACACTGTTAAGTCCGCGTGTCAGGCGCTTAGCTAGTACTTCCGAAGGGGTTTTCCGGGTTAGTGCGAAGGTCTGTAACAGGGCCGAAGACCGAGACCGGGGTCGGACGGACTACGGACGGAGACGGAGGCGCCGGAAGTTTAGGGTAGGTTACGGAATAGATCAATCCGGTCACTGAGGTGTTCGAGGTCGAAGGGACTTGGCTTCAACTTGTGTGTTGCGCCCTCCTCGATCGTCTGTCCCTAATTTCGGAGAGGAGAAGGAAGTTCACCGGAGTGAGTCGGAACTGGGTGGACTAGGATGATATTCGTACTGGCGAACAGTCTAGTCGACTGGGAGACTATATACATGCGACTGTCTTGTACTATCTTTTGCCGGTAATAAAACAAGGAAAAAGAAAATACAAGGGGGTCAATATAAAAGAGAGAACAAGGGAGTGAGGTACGCGATAGTCCTGCGCGTCGGTTATCAAAGTATTGAGTCTCGGTCGGGGATGGACTCGGAGGTGGTGTCTCGGTCGCGACGGGATCGGAAGCGGACAGTGGACTCTGGGTCGGACTTGTCGGGAACGGAGATTATGGAAAACGATCCTTCGTCCTTTCGGTCGGAAAGGTCTCGGAATAAGGAGGGGTGGTTGTGGGGGTTGTTGAAGGTATGGGCTATAACATACACCTTGCTTGAGAATGGTTCAGCCCCTGGCTTTAGTTCAATTGCATGATCCCACTGCTGTCGTTCAGGAAGGTTATTGTCAAACCCCTCCTTTGTAAAGACCCCTCTAAACTCTTCCAGATAGTGTGCTGGCACCATTTCTTCCACAGTCTTCTTCTTCTTCTCCTTCTGTGCCTCCTCTGCCAGCTTCTGTGAGTGTGTCCTGGCTACACCCCCTTCCTCCTCTCCTGCATATATCCGGGTCACAAATATACGGTCTCCCTCCTTTAGTTCTTCCTCTTCTTCTTCTAAATCATCCTCCTCTACACCTGCTTTTGACATTCCACATTCCAGGGGACATTGGTCAAATGTCAACTCTCCTGTCTTCCAGTTGACACTTGGGTTATGCTTCTGAAGCCAGTTGAAGCCAACAATGAGATCTGTCTTTCCAGTATTAGTGACTGCAAAAGGGAAGACCTCTGAGTGGTTCTTTATCCTGACTCTGAGGGTTACTGTATGGGTTATAGGTCCTCCTTCATTATGGGTTCCATCCACATTGTAGACAGGCAGTGGTCTTGGGAGTCTTTCCATTGGCAAACACTTGGCTTTTGCAAAGCCTTCATCGATGTAGCACCCTGTTGCCCCACAGTCTAGGAGTGCTTCAATTGTGAATTTCCTTTTGTCTGTCAGTGTTTCAACAGTGGTGGGTATCATCACCAAAGATTGGTTGATTCGTCTGATCCACTGTTTCCTTCCCCTAAGCTCATTGACCACTTCTATGCCCTCCTCTCTTCTCATCCCTCATATGGCTTCCACTACTTCTGATGTCACTTCTCCTTTCCTTCCACTGTGTGTCCACTGTCTCAACACTTCCTGCCCTGACTTGTTGTCTTGGTGGATCCTCCACAACACCCACTCTGTCGTTCCTTCTTTGGGTTTCTCCACCTCTTCTGCCACCACCACCTTCTCTTCTCACTTCCTCTTCTCTTTCTTCTCCTTCTCAACTTTCAAGGGTTGTTCTGGGACAGTTTCAGGTTACAGTTCTGCACTTTCTTCAACTGCTAGTGGGGTGAAGTAGTTTACAGATATCCAGGGCAAGGAGGACATCCTTTTCACTCCTGCCCCTCCTGAAAATCATCCTTCTTCAACATGTCCAGCACCTCCCTTTTCTCCTCTTTTGTCCACCCATCCATCATTGCTCTGACCTTCTGGATACCTCGAGGTTTGGGACAGTTTCTGTCAAGCTTCGGTTACTGACGGACTTCAGTACTGCCGAGGGGTGTTGTCGAAAGGTTGGGCGGACTATGGCCAAGTCCTGCAGGCCAAGAGTAGTGGCATTGGCTTCAACGTACTCATGCGTTGCGCCCTACTTGCCACGCGTTCCACTGGTTTTGTGACAGACAGATACTTGGGGGGATGCTGATGATGCTAGCCCGAGTCGAGGACTTTACAGAGGAGAAGAAGGTAGAAGGGCCTAAGCCTAGTCGATACCCAGAATGAGGGAATATGTACATGCATGTCCTACTTATATAGGTTAAGAAGCAACATGTGGAATAAGGAATGTGGGACAACAAGGTATGCAGAGCATGTGGTTATTGTCCACAACGAGTAAAATTAGAATGAAGGAATGTAAATGGGCATAGAACAATAAAGGATAGGATAATAAGAATATGACCGAGGATAGGACAATAGGAAATGCCCGATTATAAAACAAGGGCTGTAACCGAGGATAACACAAGGGCAGGAAGTCCCGAGGTGAGGTGGACCAAGGGGTGAGGAGTAGGCATGGGATGGGAATCAGGAATGTGACCGATATATGCATCGAGCCGAGAACAACTCATCGAGTGACTTGTACTCGGTTACTAATGGAGTATTTTAGTAGGTACTGCTGAGTTACCAGAACCTCGGTACATGTACTTGACAGTTTCGTGCTATGTATCCCTGCTCTCTGCAGTTGAAGCATGTCACCACCCTCACTGGCTTCCCTCGAGCCTGATCAATCTCCATGGGTTGTGGTCCCAAAGTAGGTGGGGGAGTGTTTTGGAACCCAAGAAGCTGTGACAAAACTTTGGTGTGAACCAAGGCAAGTCAAGTTCTCTGATGAGATACAGGAGGACAACAAAATACACCTGCACAGGCTATTTTAATGGAGAACCCAATTAAGAAATTATACTCCGGAGAATTCACTTAGTCTGTTATCACAAGAGTATTGCAATAAAGAATTAATGAAATCTCTTGTAGCTGTGCAAAGTGTCTTTATTGATTCTGATCCCATGTCCTTGGTCCTATAGTCCCCCTCTTTGTTGCTTGGTATTCATGCAACTGGCTATCAAAACAGAGGGCATATGACTTCCACTTGTCATACATTGTTGGAATGGTCTCCAGTGCATAAATCCACCCCACCACCTGTGGGGACAGGTTCCTTTTGAGCAAGGCAACATATCCTTCATCATTATACCCCACCTGTGACCTATGTTCCTCAAACTCCACAAAGAACTCTGTTGCCGGCCTTCCTCCTTGTCTCAGCTGCTCTAGCTTTCATTGAGCCATTTCTTTCTTGTTTGGGTCATGGAATGTTATCAGCTCAGTACAGAATTCCTCCCAACTCTGGTAGCTGCGTGTTCCTGCTTCCAGTTCCCCTGTGATACGACTTGCCCACTGAGCCACTAACTTCACTTTCATATAGGACAAGGCAAAGCGGATCTTTTGCATATGGTCCACTTTGAAATATGATGCATCGTCCTCGAAGTTCAGGTAGAGCTCACGCAGGAAGATATCAATCTTCTCTGATGAGCCATCAAATGGTTCTGGTCTTGTGATTTTGCCAGCTGATGGGATAGAGGAGGTGGTTGTAGATGTCAACTGGGGTGTTTGGGCTTGTAGTAATGCTAGGTGTTGGTTAAGGTTGTCAAGCTTCGGGTACTGATGGACTTTGGTACTGCCGAGGGGTGTTGTCAAAAGGTCGGGCAGACTATGGCCAAGTCCTGCAGGCCAAGAGTAGTGGCATTGGCTTCAATGTACTCATGCATTGTGCCCTACTTGCAATGCATGCCACTGGTTTTGCAACAGACAGGTACTCGGGAGGATGCTGATGATGCCGGCCTGAGTCGAGGACTTTACAGAGGAGAAGAAGGTAGAAGGGCCTAAGCCTAGTCGATACCCAGAATGAGGAAATATGTACATGCATGTCCTACTTATATAGGTTAAGAAGCAACATGTGGAATAAGGAATGTGAGACAACAAGGTATGCAGAGCATGTGGTTATTGTCCACAACGGATAAAATTAGAATGAAGGGATGCAAATGGGGATAAAACAATAAGGGATAAGATAATAGAGACATGGCCAAGGATAGGACAATAGGGAGTGTGTTAAATCCGTGTGTTGGTGCTTAGCTAGAGGCTTCCAGGAGGGTTTCCAGAGGATTCTGAATGGTTTCCGAAGGGGGGGGGTTCGTACTCCAGGGACAGAGAGGCTAGGGTTGCGGACTTGTGATCGGAATTGGAATGGGGATGGGAGTCAGAAAGTGCTGGGGGTCTTAAGACTGTTTGCAGTATAGGGTGGTACAAGTAGTTCGAGGTCATAGGGACTTGGCTTCAACTTATGTGTTGTGCCCTCCTCGATTGTCTGTCCCTAATTTCGGAGAGTTGGAAAGTTTACTGGAACTTAATCAGAAACTACGATGCAGAATTAAGTCGATATTTGTACTGGTGAATAGCCCAGTCGACTGGTGACTTATATACATGTATCTAGTCTTGTACTATCTTTTACCAAGTAAAGACAAGGGGGGAAGAGAGTACAAGGGGCAATATAAAACGAAGAACAAAGGAGTGAGGTACATGGTGATCCTGCGCGTTGTCTATCAAAGGAGTGGAACCTTGACTTCGGAATCTTCGGAGGTTCGGAAACACTGAACCTCGGAATGATGTATTGGAAATCCAGAATTCGGTTATTCAGACTTTGAGCGATCAGAAAGGTCCCAGAAACGGTATGGGTGGTTGTGGGGTTTAATGTGGGTTTATTGGTGGCATGGGCCATAACAGAGTGGCTGAGTATAAAACAATGGAGTCGTGACCGAGGATAATACAAGGACAGGAGGTCCTGAGGGGAGACGGACCAAAGGGTGAAGGCAAGGAGTGTGGATGGTGAACGTGCCGAGCCAAGACCGGCGTACCAAGTGTTATGCATGCGGCATGGACACTTGGTCGTAGATATAGGATGGTTGCTCGGTGAGCAATGCTGAATAGATGGGTCTTGGTACATGTACTTGACAAAGGTGGTTTGTCTGGTTGTTCACCATTGCAGTCAGGTCTGCATTGTTTTGCTGCAGGCCTGCGAGAATTTGTTGTAGGAGATCAACATCTATGATAGAGTGTTGTAGGGATATAATAGTCTTGAGCTAATGTCAGCAACAACAAGAGCTTCAATACTTGGGAGCAGAAGAGGGATTTGAGCAATGATACTTGTCGGTGTATTGACCAGCTCAAGACTGAGCTTTAACTAATTACCTAAGAACTGTACATATGGTCTGGCGGAGTAGTGGAGTCCAATAATAAGAAATAGAGAGAGGAGTAGAGAAATCATGACAAAGGGTCAGGGTCAGGATTTCCAACCTGGCCCAAACCCATACCCACAGGTAGGTTTTTGCAGGTACACTTATATAAGCAAGGTTCAGCACCAACTTCACTTATATAAGTGAGTTTAGCACTAAACCTTGCTCATATAAGCATACCTGTAAAAACCCATACCCGTAACAATGGGTAATGGGTTTTTGCAGGTATGGGTATGGGTAGACATAGTATACCCAGGGGTTACCCGTTGTAGAGTTTCTCTAGGTAATTAATACCTAAAAGCCTGCATGCACTGGTCCTTTTCTCTGGTAGGGTCTAGCACAGTTGTTTGGCACAGCAGGACTATAATCTGTGACTTGTGTTAAGGTCCGAGTTTGTGTCAGGTCCGAGCTGATGTAAGTCGGTCCGAGTCGTGTGTTCAGAGTCGTAAGGACTTGGCTTCAACTTTAATATTGTGCCCTCCTCAATTATCAGTCCTTTATTTCGGAGGTTTGGAGAAGATAAGTTTTGGAGTTCAGAGAGTGAGTGGGAATACTAAGTCGATATTTGAACTAAGGTATAGTACAGAAGTCTGGAGGTATTCATACATGTGATCCTTATTGTAACTAATTAGGAATGATCAAGAGAACAATAAGATGAATGAAAACGGAGTACAAGAGAAATATACATCTGGTGTTATAATAAGACTATTGTTTGATGAGAAAGGAAGATTCCAAGGTCCGAGGTCAATGATGCTGGTCGGACTTGGAGGTGACTATGTAGGCTCGGACTTGGTTCGGAGTAGGGTTCTTTCGTAGCACCCTATGTCGGAGTTATATCACGGGTATAACAACTTGGCAATGTATAAACGAAAATAGAACATGAGTGATTAGGATGTGATGTGACAGGGATGTGACCTGATGAGATGCAAATGTGTCATGCTGACTAAGACTTGGACTTTGGCTTTGGACTTGAATACAATAGTCTAGATGTTTCTAGACTAGTCTTGACTTGGACTTGGAGACTTGACTTGGGGCTTTAACTTGTGAATTTGTTTTTACAGAGGTGAGCCAGAGGCCTTTATATACAAAAACCAAGCAACAATGCAAAACAATGCGAGAGGTTGGCTATGTCAGTTGAATGACAAAGCAAGAGAACAAAGTATACAAAAGAAGAAACTATGGAGAAACTCTGAAGAAATGGTACAGCATTGAGGCTGTGCGAATAGGGGCTAGGGGCTATGATAGGGGGAGACTAACCAAAAAGGTAAGGATGATCAGTAACAACAAGAAAAGACTAACAGAATAGGAAACAGGTCTGAGTCATGCCAAGAAAAGGGGAAATATATAAAAGAAACAATAAGGAAGTCCACCAATAAACATCTAACAACCTTGTCCACTACTCCTGAGGGGCCTTAGGATGAGTCAGGGGACTGAGTCATCTCGGAGTATTTCCAGGTCACAGGCAACATATCTTCCGCAATTTCTCCAGTATCCAATCCAAGGATAGGGGTCTGGGAGTAGGAGGACTAATGGGTATACAGTTGCACACTCTCATTTTGTGTTTAAGAGTGAGTCAAATGGAGTGGGTGGGGTAATCAGGATGGGATGGTGCCTTGAACTCTGCCTCGTATTCCACTCTACTCCTATCACGATATGCTGGTCTAGATGTCATACCAAGAAATATGTATGGTTCTTGGCTTTCTGGGAAATAGACTGCATCTCCTATCGCATATGACTGAGTGTAGATTGGATGGGATCGTCTTGTGAGTGAGAAATGTGCTAGAGGGGGTATGCGAAGATAATGATATGTTAATGGTTCTGCCTGGATCTGTGTGTCATGGGTGTTGTAGCATTGCATGGGAATGAGCTCTGAAGAAGACATGATGACAAATTGGGAGTCTGAAGATTGGAGTGCTGAATAGAATGGTTGGCTGTGTGATGTGGTGACAGTGAAGGTGATATGGGATGAATGCCGTCAGAGTCTAATTTGGAACATGGTTGAGATCAATTGCTTTACTGTTACCGTGCCAATCACTAGTCATACTTGGAGGAGGAGCAATCACATGGAGCTTAAAGAAACAAAGAACAATCACACTGTCAACTACTGAGGTAGAATACATTGCATTAACTGAAGGGACAAAACAAGTCATTTGGCTTAGAAGACTCTTACAAGTTCTTGGATTAGATCAAGCTGCACCCACATCTATTGGATAATCTAAGTACCATTACACTTTCCCATGATGCTATGTATCATGCATGGACTAAACATATTAGAGTTGCTTATCATTTCAGTCCAAAAACTTCATGGAAAAAAATGGAAACAGTCCCAATGCCACCATATACATGATAGATATGTATATATGCAGGAAAAAGATCAGAACATGCTGTAGGAAAAAGTATGGAAGTATTGGAAGATATAGAAAATGATTTCTGTATGAGAATGCTTGCACATCAACCCAATATTCTTCCCATCAGCTCTGAAGGGTGAAACAGTCCTCAGGGCCAGGTGCAGGGCTGTATAGATAGTATCTACCCAAATGCACCCCTAAAATCACAGAAATATTATTTTAAGTTGTTTATATTGTCTGTAAACCTGCTGTGGAGCTGCACCTTGAGGGGAGTAGAATTGGAGGATATGTTATGATTGTAATGGTGTAATATGTGCAAAAATATTCAAATAATCTCTTGGTTCTAACATCAAGCCTCAACCTGAGGCTTATTATGTTGAATTTCTGTGGTGCTGAGCAAGGACCATGGAAAGGACAACTGTTTGGCTTGAGCAGAGGTAATGGCTCGTTGCAAACAGATGAGGAATTACAAATCATCTGTGACTAATGTGACATGATGGCAACCAATGTACAGATGCCAGTCAAACTATTCCAACATATTATATGATGAATGGTGAGCCTAGCCTAGTAAATATAGTGATCTATAAAATTCCATCTGACCTGATCTAGACATCTGACCGCTACTCAATGAATGTTGCTGTGGCACGTATGAGCTTTAGAGTTTGACCCCGACAGCTTACCTCCTACGGGACATATGTTTTGAGTCGGACAACTGGGCCTGCACTGCCCTGAGAAGTTAGCACAGCTTTGTGTTTCAGTGCTAAGTTGCACATCCCTTATCAACCCTCGTATATAACACGAGCCTTCAGCTTCCTCTCAAACCATCTCAACCTTCGCCTCCCTGCTTCATCACCATGAATGTTCTAAGTCCCATCCTTGGCTTGGAAGATAAACAACACAACGCGAGTATCCCTGAACCTCAAGAGAATGAAGAATACAACCCAGAGGGACGGATAGAACATAGGATATGCGAGGCTTCAGAGGAGTTCAAGGGCTGTATTTTGGACTCTGTTGGGGTGAACGTCTCGGACATGTGGAACAGAGATGAAGATATGGAAGGGGCTTCCATATCTGCTGCCGCTAGTCATCTTCCTAACCAACCACTGCCTACCACCGCTAGACGAACCTCAACACTTAGGAGTGCTCCATCAAACAATCCCTCAGTCACGCATAAGAAACGGAAGTCCAAAGCGAAAGAATTACATGTTGGGTACGTCTGTTTTCCATTCATTCCTTCATCATAGATAGACTCATTATTATTGTTGCTGGTATCTGATCATTTCTTTCACGTTTCAGCTCTGACCCAAAGAAATTTATGAAATTCCTCTTACGGCTGTATCAGAGAAGCGGCAGAAATACTGAGCCTCAATCAAAGCACATCAGAGACGAAATCTGGGAGGCGCAACCAGGTACGAATCATCTGGTATCCCAAGCCTTTGGTACTACAATTCATACCTTACCAAAGCACAATGCACGTCTTCGCCGTTCATAAAATTCAAAATGCAGGAGAGCCAAATCTGTGAACTCGCTTGTTGAACAATCTGGCATATACAAAGTGCTGAAACAGGTCACATTTTCTGTTTCAGATGCGAAGGGAAATGTGAATATACATTTTGGAAGTGAGATTAAATTTTATTCCAGCAATTCATTCCACTCTGACAGTACATAAACCTTGAAGGTATGAGTAGTCAGCCAATACCCATGTCCTCAGGTCCCTTGGATGATCCCGATGCATGTAACATTGATCCATTTTGGAAACGCAGTGTACTGATACAAAACTACAGATAAGAACTTATACGCGTGATGATATTAACCTTCTTGAGACGATAAATCACTATGACGTCTATCTGAGTCCTCACTCGGACACATCTATCCCCGCGGTCACAGTCAAGCTGCATAAGGCAAACCGACATGATGGTCGAATAGTTCTTGTAAAAACGTATCATGGCTCTCCTTCTCAACGGAAGACAACTCTCATACGTTCCCGTTTTGTTCCAGACCCTTGGGTATGTTTAATCGTGTCGTAGTTTGAGGGAGACATCTCTTTGCGCAGAGATATCATGTGAGTTGTGGTTGGAGAGTAAGTGTAACGAATGCTGATCGCTTTATTGTAGGGATCCTTCGATATTGCAGCTCATTGGAGCGAGCAGAATCACCAGCAGGATCCCGTTTGAAGTATTTCACATGCCAGGCGAAAATTTTGAGAGTTTGAGGAGTTGGGTGGCACGGACGCATTCATCAAAACCCGTGGAGTTTATAAATGGACTCTTTGACATGGTTTGTGATCGCATATATCAGGTTGTATTGATATTGATGCACCTGTTGGACCAGCGGACATCAGTTCTGGTATGACACACTCAATCGTTCATATAATTATTTATAGTATTGTCGATGACTAGGCATTGGTAGAGTCTCAACTGTCGGGAGGATTTGTGTTTCCTGTTGGTGGCATGGTAATGAATCCATTTTCTGAATTCAACCTCGCTGAAATCTCTAGTGTGACGGCCTTTGCGTTACTGTGCAGGGAGGATATTGTCGACCCCAGTGGAAACTGATATATGCTGGCCAATTGTCAGGTGGAGACAACCAACCAAGTGTAGGTTGCCATATTTGCCGATATATGCTCCCAGCGGTGCTCATGATCACGGTAGTCTGTTTCATATATTCTAACTCAAATGGGCAATACTCTTCCAACGTTAGTATTTAGAAGATATCGTACATTCCTGGTATAATATTATCTGTCTATAGACATGTATGGGGAGGATACGATCCTAACCCCGTCAACTGGATGGTAAAGCTCATGCTTCGCTCATCATCATGGACGCACCACACTGAAGACCTCGTGGACATTCTTGGATGTCGATTTGACGAAATCACGCTTCCTATGGTCGGGGCTGCATTTTTTGAGCAAGGCTGGCTAGTGGAGGATGCCCGTCACATTCCACACAGTTTCAGTGCTGCAAGGGGTGGGGTCGGTTTGGGTGACATTGGTTATGTTGACAAAAATGATAAATTTGTGGTCGTGGACAACGTTCATTACCGCATGCAAGGACAAGCTGGATCACTGTCCTGGAATTATAAGCGGAATTACTATAACAGTAAATACCCAGAGAACACCCCCAAAGAAGCTATATTTAGTCAAGGAGGTCAGATATTCCAACGGCGCAGGCAAGTCCATTTCCACTTTTGTGTCTGTCTTGTTAACCACCCATTTTAGACTCGTCTATCTCGCTATCCCCACCGATAAGTTAATCATAATTTCATTAGGATACAATAATCTCAATGAGACACATGCGTGGGACTGGTTGCATCACCACGCTCGCTCCATGATCGACCGTCATGGTCTCTCTATTCCCCCCCATGAACTGAAACTAGGTTAGTATCTTTGTAAGCGCAGAAACGAGCTTTGACCAGCAGCGTGAGATAGTTACCAGAATCCAGTGCGAATGTTACATTACTCTGAAACTCCCCGACGGTCCCAGTCTTCCGGAAGATGTGTGGTCCAACTCCAGATGGGACACCCAAGCACATACCAGGGTGACAAATCCCGCCGTGTACATTTTTTCAAACAACGATGGTCCAAATATGCGGGAATCAGGAGTCCCAGAGATTACGACAAGATTCCGTGCCTCATTCGACCCCAATCCCCAATGGCTGGATGAACCCATGTGGTATACCGAGAATGCTGGTTCCATTTCGACTGACGTGCAAGATGGCCTCGCTCTTCATTCACATGCGAGGTAATCATTTCTCGATTTTCAGCGTAGCAACGCTATGCTCATATGCAAGCAGGGGCTTCTATATATTTTACCTACAACTTCCCATTGGTGCTGCTAGTCCCTTTATCTCTGAAGTCGATGATCCATGACATACAAGCATGACTGACTGTGCACCTCATTACTGAGCTCATGTATACATGCACTACATCAGACACTCTCCATTTAAAGCCAGGATAAGGCCAGAGTGAAATCAGAGTCAAGGAAAATAACACATTGAGTCCCTTCTCTTATGCCAAGCCTGTTTTGGAACCTGGACAAGACCTTGGTGTTAAAGATATAACACTTCAGTCAAGCACTGTGTGTAGTGAAGCAAGATGAAGAAGAGTTTCAAACCCTGCTGCAGCACAACTCCAGAAATAATTTAATATTTGTACTTTGGTCACAAACTGTGTAATAACTCTAGCAAGCTAATACAACAAGTAAGTGATGTGTTTTTTTAGCAGCAATGAATGTGACTATCAAAGTCTGTAGGTTCAGGACACTTAGGGGTCCAGAGATATTCCAATGAAAGGGAATGCGCTTAGAGGAAAGAGGAAGTAAGTGGACTGAACGGATAACCCAGTCAATGCACTCTAAAATGAGGGTGAGGCCGAAACAGAAATTACAGTGAAGTAATCTCAAGAGACAAAAGAGTCTTTAATCAGGACTATCACTGATTAGAAACCCTCAGGGTAGAGATGCAATTGAACTGGACTATCAACAGAACAATCTCACTCTGTAGAATCAGTTTTACTAAGCAGGACTATCAACTACTTATGCTGAATCTAATACTAATACCGGACTATCAACGATACTAATATATGAGAAAGATGATACTAATACTGGACTATCAACAGTACTAATACTATTATGTAAACCTAGGAGCTGGACTATCAACAGCTGACTAAGAGTACTCACAATGTCACACTGACAAGTGGAAAGGAGATGATTGATTTGATTGCTTCAAAGGGGGCAGGAAGGCCTCCTTTTATACTAATTTACAGGTTGATTAGTAAGCTAAGCATGTAATTCTACACCTTCCTAATAGGGAAAGTCTTCCAGAAACTAGTGGTCTGTGTACAGAAGGTCATGGAAGGTGCTGGAACCTTGTAGAAGTTCCTGGATCTAATTTGAGCTACTTCTCTTATTTAGTAATTAAAAAGGGCATTGTAGACCAGTTTTGAGCATGTGATCAAGGGCAGAGACAGTGTTGAGTCACTCTGGTGTCTCACCATAATATTTGTATGAGACAGGGCTGTCTCAGGCTAATATTTGGTGTGTTTCTATAGAGAAACTGGCAACTTGGCTCTGGGCTTGAATCTGGTTACAGCCCGATTATCTGGAGAGCGGAGCTTGAATTTCAGGCCAAACCTTTGGTGGTGAATAATAGAAGTTGTATTAGTGTCAAGCTTCGGTTACTGATGGACTTCGGTACTGCCGAGGGGTGTTGGCAAAAAGGTTGAGCGGACTATGGCCAAGTCCTGCAGGCCAAGAGTAGTAGTGTTGGCTTCAATGTACTCGTGCATTGCGCCCTACTTGCCATGCATGCCACCTATTTGCGACAGACAGATACTTGGGGGAATGCTGACGATACCGGCCCGAGTCGAGGACTTAACAGAAGAGAAGAAGGTAGAAGGGCCTAAGCCTAGTCAATACCCAGAATGAGGAAATATGTACATGCATGTCCTACTTATATAGGTTAAGAAGCGACATGTGGAATAAGGAATGTGAGACAACAAGGTATGCAGAGCATGTGGTTATTGTCCACAACGAATAAAATTAGAACAAGGAATGCAAAGTGGGGATAGAAACAATAAAAGACAGGATAATAGAATCGTGACTCAAGATGGGACAATAGGGAGTGGCTGAGTATAAAACAATAGAGTCGTGTCCGAGGATAATACAAGGACAGGAAGTCCCAAGGGGAGACAGACCGAAGGGTGAAGACAGGGAGTGTGGATGGTGGACGTGCCGAGCCGAAACCGGCATACCAAGTGTTATGCATGCGACATGGGCACCTGGTCATGGATATAGGATGATTGCTTGGTCAGCAATGCCGAATAGATGGGTCTCGGTATGGGTACTTGACAATTAGGGATAATGGAAATATTAGATAGTATTATGAGGCACCAGGAAGGTTGGAAAGGCCTTGAGGAGGAAGATTTGAAAGAAAACAAGGCTTATTAGCAAGCAAATGCTAATAATATTGAGCTAAGGTGGTTGTACAATAGAGAACTTGTGTTTTTGTACTTTTAGTCTTTTTATGCTGTTTTTGTGCCTAGCTATCAATCGCTAAAGAGATCCCCAATATATTAAGAGATCCCCAACAAAGCCCTCTTGCTCTCCAGTGAGAGATTAACTCTACTTGTATTGAGTGTAGTAGAGTAAAAGAGTGATAAGAAGAAAGAACAAGAGAAACTCTGACCCAGACATGTACATAGACACTAACATAGATGGAAGATGTGGTTGCTAAGACAAGCCTTATCTACTATATATTAAAGGGCAACTGTGGCATCAGTGGGTGTTTTTGGTCAGCTAATTTGTCAGAATTTTATGTAAATTTACTACATACACAAACACTCGGCTAATGGCATGATGGCAGAAACGTGTCGTCACTCATCGCTGTAAGCAAACCCACCACCGTGAATTACTAACCAACTACAGACCCTGCAACTGATGTCCCGCCCACTCACTGGTGACACTGACCTGTTGTTAACCACCTTCTGCCAGGTTCAACAGAAGTCCCCATTGGTGAGTCCTGCCATGTTTTACCCCACCTTCATGACTTACTGACTGACTACAGACCCTGCAACTGACCTCCCACCCACTTGCTGGTGTCACCTGTATGCCTACCTCTAACTGACACCACGACAGACCCAGCAACTGACCATTGCATCCATACATCGTGCATTGCTTGGTGCTAACTGAACTGTAGATGAACAGTGCTAATGGAACTGTAAATGAATGGTGGAAATTGTCAAAGCAGTGAGCAGCCCACTTTGCCATTTATATTTTCAGTGTTGCCTCCCCCCTTCTCTGAGGTATGAGATCCTTTGTTATTTTCTTGATATATTAGGGTTAATGGACTTGACTTTCCATGTATTTGACAGACACACTCCATCTCATCTGCTTGAGGTTAGCTGAAGCTTAGCTGTTCCTCCACTTGGGTGATAGGTTGCCTTCCTTGTGCCTCAGGGTTGGCATAGATAATCACTTAGTTGTAGATCACTGACTAGCATACCCACCAGCATCCTTACTTAACAACGGTGGTGGGGTGCCACATGTGTGTGCAGGGGTATCTGAGGTGCTGATCAAGCCCAATTGAGTGTGAAGTGTGCCTGCATGGCCTATAGTTTGCTGTTGCCAAGTATCTCTCATGGCTCATATGGGGGGAGTGACTTAACTCAGTTTCTGTTACATACAGGTAGACTCAGGGTGGCCGGCTTTAGCCCACATTATCCTTGCTATTCTGCCTACAGTTCCTGAGTCACATACAAGCCTTTGTGATCTCTCTCTGTCTTGCGGTGAATTCCTCCTTGGTGAAACCATGTGCACATATTGTGGGGAGGAGGACATTCCCTTTTGGTAGACCTCTTTCCTTGGATAGGTTCTTGGAGTTTTTTGGAGTTTTCTTTTTACAGATATTAGCCTAGCATCCCCCCTTTTTTTATTATAATTGTAACTCTTGGTTAGTGTCCTGTGAGTAGTTTGAGATACTTGATTAGTGATAATTGTTGACCTATAGTTAATTAACAGGATGTTTTCTACACTAGAGCAAGGTTGTCAAGCAAAGTGGGCTGAGCATCATGAGCAGCTAGAAAGATTCTCTCCTTCCCTGTATCATATAAGAGAACCTTCATCATCTCAATCACATAGCCAATCTCCTCTCAGACCAATGAATTTACAAAATATCCCATCAGGTTCAGCAGGTGTTTCCCATTTGTGTTCCATTGCTCAATATCTTCCTATTATACATGGTGGTTATTCAAGGACATATCGAGATCAGTCTGTTCTGCCATTACCTCCTCCACTACCTGCCAATTTTTTCAATGAAATTCCTTTAGGAACAGCAGGTGTAGCTCATTTATGTGCTATGGCAGTATCTCATCCTATAATACATGAATGTCATTCACATCAGAGATCACTGAATCAATCACCTCCTGCTCTTCCTATTCCAAATTGTTTCTGTCCTCCTGCATTTGTTCATTGGACACATTCTATTTCACCTCCACTACATCTTCCCCAGCCTGTACCTGAGCCTTTTTTACATAATTCTCAACAAACTGCTACATTGGCACATCAACTTGTTATTGAAAACAATGTACCAAGTGATGATCCGAGGTTGATGAATGTCAGGTGTCTGGATTGTAATGCATGGCATTGGAGGGCTGAACGACTGACACGTTCTTCTAATCGTTCTTCTAAATTTGGAATTTGTTGTTTGGCAGGCAGAATATCCTTACCATTGTTGCCAGAGCCACCTGATATTTTGAGGAGTCTTTTGATCAGTCAGGACAACAGGGAAAAACAGTTCAGGGAGCATATTTGTCAATATAATGCATCCTTAGCCTTCACATCATTGGGGGTTAAATTGGATGCAAGTGTTTTAGGCCATGGTCCTTATGTCTTCAAAATTCATGGAGAGGTTTACCACAGACATGGATCTCTCCTTCCACTTCCAGGTGAACAGCCATGTTATGCACAGCTCTATTTTTACCACCCTATTGAGGCTTTGGGATATTGACAAACCCACAATAGAAACATTTTAGACAATGTGGTGTTGAATAACCTTCAGAAAATGATGCAGTTATCCAATCCTTTTGTCACTCAGTATCATCAAGGCCTTGAAAGGTTGCTTGACCATCCAAACAGCAATAACATTGGAGCCAGACTCACATATCAGCACCATACAGATGTTAGATGATATAATGTGCTGTCTGGGGATGAAATTGCAGTTGTTTTACCTGGCAAAGGAGACAATGCAAACAATAGA
Source organism: Gomphus sp. MG54 (assembly GCA_003314385.1). Classification (NCBI taxonomy): domain Eukaryota; kingdom Fungi; phylum Basidiomycota; class Agaricomycetes; order Gomphales; family Gomphaceae; genus Gomphus; species Gomphus sp. MG54. Next base: position 3,769 of record QLPG01008319.1, on the reverse strand, counting down.
GGCATTGTCATACAGCTTAGAAGTGGTCGCCTTTCTAGGATTTGTGAAGAGAACCCCATATATGCCCCTTTACATTATGTTTTGCTTTTTCCCAGAGGAGAGATAGGCTGGTATCCAAACATTCCCCTTCGAGCCCTTGCATCTGCTACCGAACCAGAACCTGAGCAGGAGTTTGAATAGCATTCTAGAGAGTATGAGAAAAGCGTGTTGATAGCTAAATATCACCGATATCGTCTTTTTATTCGTGATGGTAAAGCGGATACACTCTTTAAAGCTGGAAAACTCTTTCAACAGTATATTGTTGATATTTGGGCAGTCACTGAGCAATCCAGACTAAAATGGTTTCATCTACACCAGAACACATTGCGGTCTGAATTGTATAACCAGGTGGTGATACATTTGCTGGCTTGGATAATGATCTGGCACCACATTCTTTGGGGAAAAAAGTCATCCTTCCTGCCTCTTTTACTAGGAGTACCAGAGAAATGATGGTAAATCTTCAAAATTCTCTGGCCATATCCAGGAAATATGGGCCTGCAGATGCTTTCCTGACCATGACTGCCAACCCTAATTGGGAGGAAGTCAAAGCTGCACTGTTTCTAGGACAGAAGCCTCAAGACAGACCTGGCTTGGTGGCTCGAGTTTTTTACTTGAAGAAAGAGCATCTGATTCATTGTATCACTGAAGAGGGCATCTTAGGAGTGTCAGGACCCGGTACTACCGAAGGTACTGTCGGAACCGGCCAAGTCCTGCAGACCGGTCAGGGTGGCTCGGCTTCAACGTACTCGTGCGTTGCGCCCTGCCTCCTGTGCGTGCCACTAACTTGTAACGGGAATGGACACTCAGGCGAATGCCGAGGATGTCGGCCTGAGAGAGGACTTCTGAACAGAAGGAGGAGAGTAGGGAGGCGTAAGCCTAGTTGATACTCAGACTGAGGAACTATGTACACGTATCAACTACTTTATATAGGCTGGGGGGCGGAATGTGGAACAAGGGTGGCATAAGACATGGAAAAAAGAATAAGGTATGAAGACCATGTGGAGGCATAATCCACAACGATTAGAATAGAATAATAAGAGGGTAAGATAATAGAATAAGCGGTGGGAATGTGGGAAAGAAAATAGAACAATGAGAAATGGCCGAGAATAAAACAATAGGGACGTGAGTGAGTGGCAGAGAGTAGTGAACGTCCCGTGGGTAAACGAGTGAGGGGGAAAAGAAGAGAGTGTCGGATTGACAAAGAATAGGGGTTGGGGAGGAGGGAAATGAACCGGGTGATAAACCGGGTGTACCGAACCGAAACCGTACGCCGTGGAGTGATGTGAATGGGGTCGGTTGGTCGGTACTACCGAGTAAGTCAAAGCATGATGCATGGTCGTGACAGCCATCATCCGAGCTCTGGAAGAGTGGCGGCATTTTCTAGAAGGGACGCAACTCCAGTTTGAGGTCTGGACAGACCACAAAAATCTGGAATACTTCCGAACTTCAAAAAAGCTGAACCGGAGACAAGCCCGATGGTCCCTCTTCCTATCTCGATTCGACTTCACACTTCATCACCGACCGGGGCAAAGCATGGGCAAAGCAGATGCACTCTCCAGAAGGTCAGACCACGGATCCGGATCAGAGGACAACGAAAACATGGTTCTCCTCCGACTGGAGCTATTCACGATCCGAGCTCTGGAAGGGATTACGGCAGTCGGAGAAGAAAGAGACATCCTCCAAGACATACAGACAAAGCTTCGGACCTCAGGCCCAGAAGATCCAGTAGCCAAAGCTATCATAGAACTCCGATGAGGACATGCCAAATCGGTACGATCCGCTGAATGCTAAGAGGCCCAGAAACCACCGAGTGGAGACAGCAAAGGTCTTAACACATGACGACTAGAACTCGGAGTAAATACCCGAGCCTCGGACTTAGTGCCAGGAGATTGGCTCTACAAACTCCGATGTATTGATTTGTAAGCTAGTGCACAGACCACCCATATAAAGGGTATAAAAGGGGCTCACCAGCAGCAGAATCCTTAGACTTTCCTCTTTGGATTCCCCCTGCTTAGGTGAGGACTCCACATGTATTTAGGTAGTAGATAAATAAATAACTTTGGATTCCCCCTGCTTAGCTCGCCTCCAAGATATACCTCAGGGCTGTAAGAGGGTTGCCCTTACACTTTCTATTGTTCTATTTTCACTCACACTCCTACTTGTTTATTATCGGTCATATCTTATTGTTCTATTCTCATCTACATCTTATTGTTATATCCTAGATCATGGTAGATAATACTTCCAAATGATCTCCATACCTTATTCTTTTCTCCATGTCTTATGCCAGCCTTATTCCACATTCTGCTTCTTAACCTATATAAGTAGTGAATGCATGTACATAGTTCCTCAGTCTGAGTATCAACTAGGTTTACACCTTCCTACGCTCCCTTCTTCTGTCTAAAGTCCTTTACTCAGGCCAACACTCTTGGCACTCTCCTGAGTATCTCATCCATCCCAAATCAGTGGCATGTACAGAAAGTAGGGCACAATGCACAAGTACATTGAAGCCAAGCCACTCTGACCAGCCTGCAGGACTTGGCCACTTCCTGCCAGCATCATGAAGTTGGCATTATTACTATAGTGCTTGGCTCATACATCGTCAGTATTACTAATACCTGACATATAGCCTCATTTTTTAAATATATCCTATCATTGGCAGTACTGAGGTCTTAGGAATAGGTCTGTGCACTTGTTAGCGATCTCACAATTCTAGAGGATGGTGATGAATCTGAGATTTGTGAAAGGGGAGTCAACCTATCTGGTAGTTAAAAAGCACTTGGTAACTCGATCAAATGAAATTTGCCTCGGTCTACTAGACACTAATTTTTTTTCATCATAAAGTGACCCTTGCCCATGCTGTATACTCTAGGGCTTCAGTGCTAATTTTGGATGATGCCCTGTCTGCTGTCAATGCCCATACAGCTCATCACCTCTACACCACCTCTATCACCCAACAAGTGCAAAGGTGCTGAGCATACACTGAAGGGCTGGAAGGGGGATGTTGCCGTGGAAGAGGATGAGGATGTCACTCCTACGAAGGAGTTCAATGTCCACCTCTTCCATGGGTGCAGGACTCAAAGCAGGAGGCAGTTTGATAGTTGACAGGTGCTCCTCCACTGTGAGCTTGGGACTCAAACTGGCATGTAAGTGGGCAGCAGCTTCATTCTCCATGAGCTGGGACTTGAAGTGGGAAGTGACATCACAACATGTGAGGCTGTCCAGATGACCATCACTGATCGACATCATGGCCCACTGACATGACCAAATAGGTACACCCCCACCTTCGATGACCACTATTTAATTACAAGTCATCTGGGATTTTACTAAAACCAGTCAATGCAGGTTACCACTTTTATCATAGGTGAGTAAACATGGTTCTGTGGCAAAAAAAACATGCCTTCTCTCCCCTCACAATCACTTCGTCTCAAATGACTGAACAGGATATCAATGCACTAAAATGGCTTGCATGCCCCAGCATATACTCTAGCTATGAGAACTCATAGGCACGTACAATGTTTGATAAAAACACTCATTGCAGGTGACCACTTTTCTTGAGAATTGCCCCTGATCATATTAATTAGACATAATGAGTGGCATGATTTTAATGTTTGTGGTTCCATACAGCTTATTGTAAGAAAAAAAAGGTGGCCACCAGGCAAGGCTGCCATGGTAAATATGTGATTCCTACTGATATATCTCTATCTCTATGTGTGAGAGGGATGGTAACAGT
>QLPG01008315.1:0-13613 GCA_003314385.1 Gomphus sp. MG54 | reverse complement strand
CAATAAAAATCATAGTAAAATCCAGGGACTCATTATCCTATTTGTAGTGTCGACTCTCCGATATTCTAGTGCGGGAAACCCCAGAAAAACCTAGTTTACTACTCCAAACAACAGTATATTGTTCAGCTCTCCGACCACAACTAATCTCCAGGTACCATCCGAGCCAGCAGCTACGACTCCATGCTCATCTGAAACTCCACCCCCTCTGAAACTCCAGCTCGTGGCGCCAAAGGTCGCCTTAGTCAATGCAGCAGCCTTTGCCCAAATATCAAGAATGGAAGGTACACAAACCTTCCAGCTCTTCCTCTCCGACCGCCAAGACTCTGAAGAAGGTCCGATAGACCTGAGTAACGTCCCGAGTGAGTACCACGAGTTCAAAGACATTTTTAGCAAAACTCGGGCCAACACCTTAGCCCCTCACCGACCATATGACCTCAAGATTGAACTGGAGGAAGGCACATCACCCCCATTTGGTCCGATCTATTCTCTCTCCGAAAGTGAACTGAAGTCCCTCCGAGAGTTTTTAGATGAGAACATATCCACAGGGTTTATACGACCCTCATGCTCCCCTGGGGGTGCTCCAGTCCTCTTTGCCCGAAAGAAAGATGGATCACTATGCTTATGCGTCGACTTTCGTGGACTAAACAAAATAATGAAGAAGGATTGCTACCCACTTCCCTGAATCTTCGATCTCCTGGACAGTCCCCAAAAGGCCCGAATATTCACCAAGATAGATCTCTGACATGCGTACCACCTGGTATGCATCCGAGAAGGCGACGAATGGAAAACCGCCTTCCGCACATGCTATGGATCTTTCGAATGGAGTGTGATATTCATGAACAACATCTTCTCTGACCTCCTAGACCTGTCTGTACTAGTATACCTAGATGACATCCTGATCTACTCCGACAATCTAGAAGAACATAGAAACCACATCAAAGAAGTTCTCCAATGCCTCCGAGCAAACTACTTATATGCCCAGGCAGACAAGTGCTTCTTCCACACCGACACCATGGAGTACCTTGGATACATCCTCTCCCCAAAGGGCCTGACCATGGCCGACGACAAAGTCAAGGTCATCCAGGAATGGCCCGAACCCCGAAAAATCAAAGACATTCAGTCTTTCCTCGGATTTGCGAACTTCTACCAACACTTCATCTTCAACTACTCGGTCATCACAGTATTGCTAACTCATCTGACACGAAAAGATACTCCATGGAACTTTACTAAGAATTGCAGAACATCCTTTGAGACGCTCAAAAAGGCATTCACTATGGCACTGATCCTACAACAGTGGATCCCCAGATCTCAACTCATTGTCGAGTCCGATGCCTCGGACTACGCCCTCACAGCAATTCTCTCCACCATATTGCCAACGGACAATGACATCCACCCGATAGCCTTCCACTCCCGAACCTTCACTCCTCCGGAATTGAACTACGACATACACGACAAAGACCTACTGGCCATCTTTGAAGCCTTCAAGACCTGGAGACACTACCTAGAGGGTTCAGGAGACATGTTCGCGTTGTCACCGACCACAAGAATTTAGAATATTTTTCAACAACCAAGTTACTCACCCATCGGCAGGTCCAATGGTCTGAATATCTCTCCCAGTTCAACATGGTAATCTGCTTCCGACCCGGTTGCCTCGGTGCTAAACCCGACGCACTGACTAGACGATGGGACATCTACCCTAAAGAGGGAGGAAGTGACTATGCCAAGATCAATCAGCACAACCTCCGACCAATCTTTACAATGGAACAACTGGTATCATTGCTCCGAGCCACCTCCCTGTACACTCTGGTAATGCGGGCCACAATGATCATGGATGTAGAACAACTCTACAAAGACATCCAAACCTCACTCCAAGAAGACCCCACAACCTGATCCCGAATGGACAACCTCACTGATCGATGGACCATCTCCGAGGATGGACTCCTCCTCCTCGATAAAAGAATCTACGTCCCCGATCATGGAAACCTCCGACTCCGAGTTCTACAAGACAAACACGACCACCCAATCTCAGGACATTTCGGCCAGAATCGGACATTAGAACTCATCCGAAGAGACTATGTCTGGCCCGAACTCTGAGATTCCGTTAAGTCCTACGTTAAATCTTGAACCACTTGTATGAGGTCTAAGCCACAGAGGCATCACCCTTACGGGCTACTCAAGCAATTACCGATCCCCGAACGACCTTGGAACTCCATCTCTATGGACTTCATAGAGAAACTGCCCACCTCGGACAGCTATGACACCATCCTTATCATTGTAGACTGCCTAACAAAGCAGTCCCTCTTCATCCCCACCGTTGACACAATCACCACCCCAACCCTTGCTAGACTCTTCATCTTACATGTATTCTCAAAACATGGAGTACCTTCACACATTACCTCGGACCGAGGATTCGAGTTCGTCTCCTCGTTCTTCCGATCCCTCGGCAAAGCCTTGGACATGAAGCTTTACTTCACATCAGGATATCACCCTGAAGGGAATGGACAAACTGAACGCATGAATCAAACCCTCGAACAGTATCTCCGAGTGTATTGTAACTACCAGCAAAACAACTGGTCCAAACTATTACCCATCGCCGAATTCACGTACAACAATGCCCCCAACGCAATGACGGGAATCTCCCCCTTCTATGCCAATAAGGGCTATCACCCGAACATCACCTTCCACCCCGAACGTGACCTTGCTTCCTCTCGGGCACATGACTTCGTAGTTGACCTGGATGACCTGTACCAACAACTCCAAAAAACTATATCCAAAGCTCAGACCCGATACTCAGTCTCTGCAGATCGTTGCCGAGTGGTCCCTCCGGACTTCAAGATTGGAGACAAAGTCTTCGTTAAGTCTGAGAACATCCGAACTACAAGACCTTCTAAAAAACTAGCAGAGAAATTTCTAGGTCCCTTTGAAATCATTGCACAAGTAGGAACTGTCTCATTCACCCTGTGACTCCCCAAAAGCATGAGAGCCATCCACCTAGTCTTCCACATCTCAATGCTTGAACCCTCAACTCCGAACACCTTCCCTGAACGCATACTCCCACCCCAACCCCCAGTCATCATCGACGGAGAACCCAAATACGAGATCTCCGAGATCCTTGACTCCAAGATCGACGGAAGAAGAAGAAGATGCCCCTTGCAATACTTAGTCAAGTGGTCCGGATACGAAGGCACCACGGATGAAACATCCTGGTTGCCAGCCAATGAACTTGACCACACCTCCAAAGTAGTCTCCGACTTCCACCGAGCCTACCCCGACAAACCAGGTCCCTCGGTGATGTCCTAGAGACCCTCACCTCAGACCGATAGTTCACTTCTTCTGACCGAGACGTTTTCACTCGATCTCAAGATTCAAATATTTCAAAAAAAATATATATAATACAACTCCTACTCCGAAGACCCAGGTGCATCCTCCTGGTCCGACCCATCGTCCCCCAAACCCCCGTCATCTTCCTTCTCCCTCTCCTTACCCTTCCCCTTATCCTCCTCCTTCTCCTTCACCTTACCCTTCGGAGGTCCCGGCCAGTTCTCCCTCGGAGAACTCCCCCACCACTCATCTGTCTTCTGCAACCAGTTGTACCACCGAGCCTGCTCAAGAATGCAGAGGTCATTCATGTGCACCAGGGCCTCAGCAATCCTCCAGTTTTCCTCCTGGATGCCTCGCACATCCTGCCTCAACCCCCACAGCTCTTCAACCACCTCCCTCAAACAACCCCGGAGGTGCTCGGACCCCGAGACGGCCCCTCAATCACTACCTCCACCTTCTGCCTCTTCGGTTTCGGACCCACACCGTCCTCTGAAGGAACCCTTCCTCTCTTCCCCTTAGCACCCGTCTCCTCCTCCCCATCACCCTTCTCCTTGCACTTCACCTTCTGATCGGCACAAATGAAGCACGAGGTTCCCTTGCCCAAAGCAGGCCACACGCAGGGTTCCTCCCGATCAGAACAGCGCTTGCAAACCCGACCGGGTTCCTCAACCCAGTCTAGCACATCCTCGGAAGACTGATAATATAAGTCAGGATGCAGGCTGATCAGCATCCTTCGACTCGATTTGAGCGGACCGAGACCCATCCACCCTAGCACTCCTCAGCAGGGAGTTCTTGTAGGCCTTCTGGGCCTGATGCACTTGGAGTGCGTGTTGTTGTTGGAGCGTTCAGACTCACTCCTTGTCTCGTTCGTTCAGACCCGACCCCCCAGGCTCTGCATTCGGAGTCTCCCTCCGAGTGACTACTGCTGATGAGTCCCCTTGCTGGGACTCATCCTCCGCTATTGTGTATAGCTCCGGAATTGTTTGGGAGCTCTTTATGCTCTTCTTCCGAGGTGTCTTGTGGCCCTTTTTCGAAGCCGCCTCCTTTTGGAGCTTTTCGGCCAACTCCTTTGCCTCCTTCTCAGCCTTCTCCTTGGCCTCCTTCTCGGCCTTCTCCTTGGCCTCTTGTTTGACCTTCTCCTTAGCTTCCTTTTTGGCCTTTTCTTTGGCCTCCTTTTCAGCTTTCTCCTTAGCCTCCTCCTCTGCCTTACGTTTGGCTTCCTCCTCCGCCTTATGTTTGGCCTCCTCCGCTTTTTGTTTGGCCTCCTCCTCGGCCTTCCATTGCTTTTCGGTCTCCTCCTCGGCCTTGCATTTGTTTCTCAGCTCGGACCTTCTCGAGCTGCTCCGATGCCTCCCGCAACGTCCTCTCGAGGATGGCCTTGTCGTCTAAGATGGGGGATGGCGAAGGCATAGTTGAGTTGCTATGAAAAAGAGTCCCCCCTTATATACCTTATCACAATGCCTAAACACCTAATCTTCCCACGGTTACTTCCGTCACCATTAGGCACCAGGACCTCAAGGCTCGGTCCTAACAGGGAGGCACTGTAATATCCGCGATATAACTCCGACATCCCGGACATCCGACATAGGGTGCTATGAAGGAACCCTACTCCGAACCAAGTCCAAACCTACATTGCCGCCTCCGAGCCTGACCAGCATCGTTATTCTCGGACATCTTCCTTTTTCGTCGAACAATAGTCTTATTGTAACACCAATGTATATTCTTCTTGTACTCCATTTCCGTTCATCTTGTTGTTCTCTTGATCATTCCTAATTAGTTACAATAAGGATCACATGTATAAATACCTCCAGACTTCTGTACTATACCTTAGTTCGAATATCGACTTGTATTCCCACTCACTCTTGAACTCCAAAAACTTATCTTCTCCGAACCTCCAAAATAAAGGACTGACGATCAAGGAGGGCGCAATATCAAAGTTGAAGCCAAGTCCTTATGACTCCAAACACACGACTCGGACCGACTTATGTCAGCTCAGACCTGACGCGAACTCAGACGCTAACACCTTGTCATAGAGTATAATCCTGCTGTGCCGAACAACTATGCTTGATCCCGCCAGAGAAAAGGACCGGTGCGTGCAGGCTTTTAGGTATTGTAAAGCCCACAATACCATGCTCTGATTTACTCGGCAGTACCAACCGACCAACCCTTACCCATATCAACCCTTACCAGTGTGTGGCCTCGGCTCGGTACATTTGGTTCATCATTTGGTTCACTTTCCTCATCCCATCTCCTCTATCCTTTGTCATTCTGTTATTCCCTGTCCTTCCCCTTGCCTGCTTACCTTCAGGACATTCACTCTTTGTTGTCACTCGGCAGTGGCCCTATTGTTTTATGTTCTGCCACTCTCATTGTTCTATTCTCACTCACTCTTTTGTCCTCGGCCATACTTTATTGTTCTATTGTTGTCCACATTCCTTGTTCTATTCCTGATCATTGTGGACAATACCTCCACATGATTCTTCATACCTTATTGTTCTCCATTCCTTGTGCCACTCTGTTCCACATCTCACTTATTAGCCTATATAAGTAGCCAAAATATGTAGATGGTTCTTTGTTCTGGAAATCAACTAGGTTTACGCCTTCTTGTCCTCCCTTCTCCTGTCCCAAGTCCTTTACCTGGGCCGACATTCTCGGCACTCTCCCGGGTATCCCTCTGTCCCAAATCGGTGGCACACATGGGAAGTAGGGCGCAACGCACGAGCACGTTGAAGCCATGCCACTATTCCCGTCCTGCAGGACTTGGCCACTCCTCGGCAATCCCAGAGCCTGACAGGTATTAATTACCTAGAGCAACTCTACAGCGTGCCACCGATTTGCAACAGACAGGTACTCGGGAGGATGCTGGTGATACCAGCCCGAGTCGAGGACTTAACAGAGGGGAAGAAGCTAGAAGGGCCTAAGCCTAGTCGATACCCAGAATGAGGAAATATGTACATGCATGTCCTACTTATATAGGTTAAGAAGCAACATGTGGAATAAGGAATGTGGAACAATGAGATATGCAGAGTATGTGGCTATTGTCCACAATGAGTAAAATTAGAATGAAGGAATGTAAAATGGGGATAGAACAATAAAAGGTAGGATAATAGAACGTGGCCAAGGATAGGACAATAGGAAGTGCCCAACTATAAAACAAGGGCTGTAACCGAGGATAGAACAAGGACAGGAAGTCCCGAGGTGAGATGGGCCGAGGGGTGAGGACAAGGAGTGTGGACGTGGGTGTACCAAGCCGAGAGCGGCATACTAAGTGATGTGCTTGTGGCATGGACACTTGGGCATGGATGTAGGATGGTTGCTCGGTTGGCACTGCCGAATACATAAATGGGTCTCGGTACATGTACTTGACACTGCCGATGAACAGGATTCAGAATTGGGCCTATATTGTCAGAGGATGACCCTCTTTAAACTCCGATCCAACTCTGAGGCTAAGAGGCCCAGAAACCACCGAGTGGAGACAGAAAAGGTCTTAACACATAATGACTAGAACTCGGAGCAAATACCCGAGCCTCGGACTTAGTACCAGGAGATTGGCTCTACAAACTCCGATGTATTGATTTGTAAGCTAGTGCACAGACCACCCATATAAAGGGTATAAAAGGGGCCCACCAGCAGCGGGATCCTTAGACTTTCCTCTTTGGATTCCCCCTGCTTAGGTGAGGACTCCATATGTATCTAGGTAGTAGATAATTAAATAGCTTTGGATTCCCCCTGCTTAGCTCACCTCCGAGACATACCTTGGGGCTGTAAGAGGGTTGCCCTTACATATATACACAAACTGATTTAGAAGATAATATTGATCAGGCTGTTGCAGGTAGACTGGAGATTAACTCATGGGAGTTTTTGCAAGATCATATCAAGAAAGACCTAACAAAAAAGCACCAGATGCATACCCTATCTGATACCAATAAACTACTAGTTCTCAGAAATTTTGCAACATTACAGATTAAAGGATTGGGAATAATGGAGGTGAGTAAACAAATTGTTCAACAATGGCATGGAGGAGCTGGAACTCACTTTGCTTGCAAAATTCATGTTCTTGCTCAGCACTGTCAAATATTTGAACAGCTTCCTGAAGAAAAGCATGGTGTTATTCATATAAGGTCACTTATTTCTGATGAGGGGCTACAGATTTTGGCACAGCAATGGCTTTCTTCCCAAACTGCTGGGCAGGTCACTCCAAAAGCATTTCATGACACACTTAACACAGTAATTCTTCCTAGCCTCTCAATCACTCCAAAAAATCCAATTGGTCTTTGCACTTCACATTGTTGGTTAATTAAGCTAGGGTGGCACCACAAGGCTCTTAAAAAGGGGGTTTATATGGATGGCCATGAATGCACTGATGTGGTTGAGTACCGCAAGAACATATTTTTGCCACTGATGGAGAAGTACCAGAAAAGAATGGCCAAGTGGGTCCAGGATGATGAAGGAAATTTTACAAGAATTCCTCCAATATTACAGGATGGCGAGAAAGAAATCATTCCTAACTTTCAAGATGAGTCTTGTTTCCATGCAAATGAATACAAGTCATCAGCTTGGTATGGTTTACTATAATTATATGAAATGAATTTTCACAACTCATATAAATCAATATTTTCAGGCTTAAGCTAGGCCAGACAGTTCTGCAAAAAAAAAGAAGAGGCCGACTTATACATGTATTAGAATATATCAATCCTGAAACTGGTTGCCTTGTCTACACTGATAAGGAAGGCAAAATTCTTGATGAAGCATGCATAATTATTTACCCTGGATCAAATGGCGATGCATGGTAGGATGCAGAACAACTATTGGCCCAGAGTTTGAATGCAATTGCTGTTTTTGAAAAGCAGTTTCCTGGGTGCATTGCATTATTTGTTTATGATCAGTCTTCTGCTCATGGATCTCTTTCCCCAGATGCTCTCAAAGCCTTTGAGATGAATAAATCTGATGGAGGCAAGCAACGCAAACAGAAACATACCATAATTCCCCACTCTAATCCAAACCCTTCATTCTGAGGCCAGGTACAAAAAATGACCACAGTAAATAGGGAACCAAAGGGACTCAAAACAGTTCTTGAAGAAAGGGGTTTCAATGTTCAAGGCAAAAAAGCAAAGTGAAAACTTGTTTGCCCAGCTGACAATACAAACTGTTGCATGGCTTGCATCCTCAGTTACCAAGATGATTTTGCAAATTAAATTTCTCAGCTGGAGGCACTTATTCATATTGCAGGGCATGAATGTATCTTCTTGCCTAAATTTCATTGTGAGATGAACCCTATTGAAATGGCAAGTATTTATTTTATTACTTTCTTGCATTATTTTATGAAACTAAAATATGATAATAGTACTAGGGATCAGCAAAATTCCGTTATCAAGAAATTCCAAAGAAGACATTTGAGGATGCAAAGACAGTGGCAACAGAATACCTTGATGCATGCCCAGCTGATGTGATACGGGAGTTTATAAATCGTTCTTGGATATTTATGGCTGTATATTGCAAGGGACTTACTGGGAATTCAGCTGCTTGGGCTGTTAGAAAGCAAACCAAGCATCACGTAGTTACTAAACAAGCTATGATGTCAATTGAATAACATTACTTTGGCACAAAAAATTCTCGATCGCTCACAGAGAGAGAGAGAGAGAGAGAGAGAGAGAGATTCAATTAATGTGCTCGAAGTGCGAGGCGCTTATGGTGCACTAGTATATAAGGTAGAAGACAAACGGTTTCTGCTACATCATGTGACTCAAGCGTGACATCCACCATTTTGCACAAGGATCTGGCAACATTGACAAAAAAATTATTCTAAAACCACAGATCAATAGCATAGAACTATATGTACATAGTATTGGTTTTACTTTTTGAAAAAAATCACTATTGAAAATGTAGTATGACAAACTTTCAAACATCTTCCCAAAATTCATAATCACATTTTTTAAGCAGTCTGACACTGTCAAAAAATTTTTGGTCACAAAATTTTTGCGCTGATGTAATCACCTATATAAGGAAATATTCCATATATAGAAGTTTATTCCCACCAGTAATATTTTTTTGCACTGACATAAGCACCCATATAAGGCAATATTCCATATATAGAAAGACATTCCCACAGATAAGGTAGATGACATATGGATTCCACTAAGGTCACGTGACTCAAGTGTCATATCCACCATTTTGCACAAGGATCTGGCAACATGCCAGATACTATTCTAGCTGAGTTGGACAGGGCTCATATTGTATAGTGTAGCACAATTATTTTTTTCAAAAAAATTGCCATCTTCTATAGCAGAATACAATTTTTTTTCAAAAAAAATTGTGACAATGAAAATTTTTGCGCTGTGACTGTGACAATGTCACGGTCACATGATGTAGCGGAAACCGTTTGTCTTCTACCTTATATGTCTAGTATAACCCTGTGTGAATGCGGAATTGAGAGGCAGGTAGGACAAGGGATAACAAAGCTAGCTAAAAGGCTAGTGCAGATGAAGTCTGGTCCCTGTGGGTACAGTAGATGGGAAGTATGGTTGTAAACCTCCGTGCTTTGAAGATGGTTGCATCTCTGGAGCTTAGTCTCTTGCCACGGAGGGGTACCAACATTAGTTCCCTAATACCAGTCAGAATTCCCCATACTTCCAACTCAGAGCTGCAGAAGCTACATGCAGTGAAGGGTGTTTAAAAGTAAAGCAGAGGTGGAGTTAGGGCTTTGTCAGAGAGACTGGGGTGTGGCTGGGGAGGCAATTGAGGGTGTGAAAAACCCTCATGGATTGTTAAACTGGCAGAAAACAAGTGCTGTTGGTGTTGCTTGTTCTGTGCTAGATGTCAGCATGATGCATGGAGCAGTAGCAAAGAATGCTTAGGGGTGGTCTGAGTCTGATGCAATGTCCATGTAATCTTTGAAACATCCAGTACTTTGGATGTATCGGAGGGATGTATCGGAGGGTATGAGGGATTGTCTTAGGATCTCTGAGTAGTCTCGGTCAGTTTGGCAGAGACAGGTATGAGGGAGCGAGCTCAGGAGGCATCATTAGGGCTACATATCAGATATATAGGGTACCAGTTTGTGGAGGCAGTTGTGATAGTTGAGTTAGGGTAGATGTACGGTTCTTGAAGTAGGAGTATATCCCATTTTAATGGATGCATAGTCAATCTTGTGTAATATTTTTAGACATGGGGAGCAATAGGGGAGGTGGGCAGTATCTGATTGATTAATGGTCCCTCTGGGGATGGTGGGGGTTGGAGAGGGGGTGTGTGCATATATCCGTGCATCCATTGGGGGTGTAGCTGATATCTGCAAAAGAAGAAGGGGTATGAGCTTCAAATTTACCTGTATTATATTCATCACATCTTGCTTGTGCTTCAAAAACGGTCTTTGCAGCAGGGCAGGACCGAATCCAACTTGCATGTTCACCTTTACAATTGGTTCATCTAGGTTTGTCAGCTGTGCATTTGTGCCCCTTGGGGCAGGGTTGGGTATGCATGCAGGTGTGGTCAGCTGTTAGGTGAGGCCTCACACATTGGTCACATCATGCCTCCCTGGTGTACCCTGCTGCCCGATATCCCCAGTCTTGACATCAGAAGCATTGGAGGGGCCTGGGGATGTAAATGCTTACATTACATATGGTTCCTTCTATGAGAAGCTGTCAAGTACATGACCAAGAACATCTATTCAGTAGTGCCAACTGAACAACCATTCTATGTCCACGTCCAAGTGTCCACACTGCATGCATATCACTTGGTACGCCAGTCTCATCTCGGCACATTCACCACCCACATGTCTACTCCTCACCCCTCGGTCCATCTCTAGTGATTGGCACAGGTATTGGAAACCCGCGCGGGTAGCGGGTATGGGTAGCGCGGGTAAGGGTCAGGGTCAGGATTTCCAACCTGGGCCAAACCCGTACCCATTCATGGGTACACTTATATAAGCGAGGTTCAGCGCTAACCTTGCTTATATAATCGACATTTGGCGCTAACTTGACTGATATAAATTATATCTAAGCCCACCTGCACCCCTGTCATGTGACTGTACTCAAAATCAATATAGTTTTGTATTTTAATAATTCAAAATTTATTTAATATGATTTGTGGCTGATGTAATCGAGGTTCAGCGCCAACCTCACTTACATCAGCTTGGTGTCAAATCACATACACATACCCTCAGTCGGCCTGCCCACTGCGCGACGCAACCAACCTTTGACGGACGGATGCTACCACATATCCAACGTCGGCCAAGTGGACTGGATGCTACCGCATAATCCATCCCCAAAGTACCACCTCCAGCATCCCGTGCTCATCTCGGCGGATATACTGCCACCAAGAGCTTCATGCCATTCGTCATCTTCGGCGCACCCACCCCTCAACCCGTACATTGTCCAGCCTGTTGTTGTTATGTCTACTCACGTCTGTGTAGGGAGATCCTGATATGTGTCCTGGAGTGAGTCGCTCTGTACACCTCTCATGCTTCTCTTTTCTTACTGTGTCACAGATGAACGACTGTGTGGATGGCGATCAGTTCGCAGGTGAATCAAACTAAGTAAAAAACTGTTACACTGGTTTTGACGACACTGGTTTTGACGAGGAGATGAGTGAATGAATAAATGGGATGGTTCAGGGAGATGGTTGAGTCAGCTGTTGTGGTGTCGTGGTTGTCATATTCGCTCCACTCTCCACCAGGTAGCGAACGATGCCCGGGTGGCCACCAAATGAGGCCGCTTGTAGCATGGTACTATACCTTCGACCTTCCACGCTCACATCCACTGCTCTGTCGATCAATAACCGAACGGTCATCTCATGACCTTGTAACGCAGCCGCTTGCAGTGCACTCCCGTATTCTCGTGCCGCCACATTAATATCCGCTCCACTCTCCACCAGGTAGCGAATGATGCCTGGGTGGCCCACAAATGAGGCCGCTTGCAGCGCGGTACCATCCCTTTGACCTTCCCTGCTCACATCCACTGTTCTGTCGATCAATAACCGAACAGTCATCTCATGACCTTGTAATGCAGCAGTGCACTCCCGTATTCTCGTGCCACCACATTAATATCCATTCCAACTCTCCACCAGGTAGCAAACGATGCCCAGGTGGCCCCCAAATGAGGCTGCTTGCAGCGCAGTACCATACCTTCGACCTTCCCTGCTCACATCCACTGCTCTGTCGATCAATAACCGAACGGTCATCTCATGACCTTGTAACGCAGCCACTTGCAGTGCACTCCCATATTCTCGTGCTGCCACATTGATATCCACTTCTCTCTCTAGCAGGTAGTAAACAATGCCCTGGTGGCTGGCAAATGAGACGTTCGGCAGCAATCGTCGGTTCGGTGATGCTCCGCTTGACGGTGGCTCAGGCAATCAGTCCCAACAAGATTTCCATAGCAAAGAGCCTGACAAAAGTTCAGGGGAGACTAGGCAGCTTGCACCCCGGAGGCCCAACAAATACAATGTATGCCTGCTTCGGGCCACGGACTGTTTTAGTTAGAGTTGAACACAGGGCTGCTTTTGCTTTTCATTGGGTTACGCAAGGGACGGTGTGCTCATCATCCACCAGGGGAGTCAGATGCAGATCAACCTCCTCTTTGACACTGGTCTTTGCCAGGAGACCAGCTAGTAACAAGAAGGTTAGTTATTCGGAATGCAATACCTGGAATAAATCACTTGAAAATTGCTGATACTTACAAAGGTGGAAAATCTGCCCCTCAATTGTTCCCCCCAGTTGTTTGGCTTTCACATCACAAGCCTCTAACACCATGGCTGCCGTGGCAAATATAGAGTGGAGTGAGGAGCAGTACACAACAGACTGGTGCGTGGGGCACGGATGCGGTGGTGTGCTCGTGCATGGCATGTGCATGTCATATGCAAATGCATATGATACCTATGTATGCGCGTGTAGCATGTGCATGTTGCTGGCTTGGCCAATCCTGACCCTGACTGAATTTGGGGTTGCTAGTAGTCCCATCCTGCCTCCTGGGAAGCCCAGGTACACTTGCCTCTGTGTGTATGTCGTCTATACCTAAGGCAGATGTGTATCTGGGTACACCTGAGGTAGGATGCTGTTTGCATTGGGGTTGCTGGTAGCCCCATCCTGCCTCCTGGGAAGGCCAGGTACACCTGCCTCTGTGTGTATGTTGTCTATACCTAAGGCAGATGTGTACCTGGGTGCACCTGAGGTAGGGTGATGTTTTCAGGACCAGAGCTATAGAATGGCTGCTAGAAAATGTAGCTTTGTTGTACTAACTTGTCAACTTTCTAGCCATATCAAGCTGATATAAGCCAGGTTAGTGCAGAACCTCAATTAT
>QLPG01008314.1:0-13904 GCA_003314385.1 Gomphus sp. MG54 | reverse complement strand
TGAACCAAATGATAAACCGAATGTACCGAGCCGAGGCTACACATGATGTGGGTAAGGGTCGGCCTGTCGGTACTGCCGAATAAATCAGAGCTTGGTATCCGGGGCTTGACAGTGGGACTAAAAGGCAAGGGTTGTTTGGTCGGTACTACCGAGTGAACCAGAGCTTGGTATCCGGGGCTTGACAGGAATGGAGAACAATAAGGTATGAAAAACCATGTGGAGGCATTGTCCACAGTGATCAAGAATAGAATAAGGAATGTAGGTGAGAATAGAATAATAGAATATGGCTGAGAATAAAATAATAAAGGAGTGGGTGAGAATAGAACAATAGAGGATGGCTGAAGATAAAACAATAGGGCTGTGACCGAAATAATAAGTGAATATCAAATGTTCCAGGAGAGAATGGGTAAGGGAATGAGAGAATAGTGAGGGGTGGAAGGGATAGGATGGGATAAGTAGTCTAGATGATGTACCAGATGTACCAAGCTGAGACCGTGTGATAGTGAGGATAGTATGGGTAAAGGTCGGTTGGTCGGTTGATATTACTGAGTGAACCAGAGCTCGGTATTGTGGTCTTGATAGTATCCCCCCCTTAGCGGCTGAACCCATGAAGCTGGTGAGCAGAGATTGAATATAAGGTTCCGACACCTAAACATGATGTTACAAAAAGTTTGGGGTCTGGTGCCCAAATGCAATCACTGCTTCCACTAGTACACACATCGTATCATTATCCACCACAACAAAATGGGTTATGAAATGGATGAGGAAAATGTGCAAAAGCTGAGATGGAGAGGAAGAGGTTGGAGAGACAGCAGAAGTGAGAGGCTGAGGCCACCCGAATTGCTGAGGCCAAAGCCAAGAAAAGAGAGGATGAGGTCGCAGCAAAGGCAGCTGCTAAACTAGCAGCAGAAAGGGAAGAGGCCGATAGGAAAGTGGCCAATGCTACTGCTGAGGCAGCCAAGAGGGAGTAGGAGGAGTTGGCAAAACAGGTGGAGAACCAGGGCTTTGAGGATGCAATTGAGATGGGACATCCTCTGAATGCAGGGAAGCAGGATAAGGCTCCTGAAAGCGAGGGTGCCGGTGCTGTGGGGGCTTCCAAGGGTTTGGGAAGACTGAAGGGTTTGCTCCACAAGAGGGGTAGGAGTGCAGGAGCAGGGCCTAGTAAGAAACTGAACATGAGGGGAGGGCTGATGGGGGCCAAGGTGTGTGGGGATTTATTTTATTTTATTTTTTGACTGATTTTTTTCTACTAGCCCAAAAAGAAGCCAACCCAAGAATGGTTGCCCTCCCTCTGTCCTCCTTGCGATCATTGCAAGGAACATGAGGAGAGTTGTTCAGTGAGGAATGTAGGGGTGGCATGCGGGCAATGCAATGCATGCCATGTAAAGTGCAGCCTGGTGGCGCCTTGGCAGCACAAGGTGAAGAGTCGGGAAGAGGTGGAGTCAGAGAGGGAGAGTGAGGAGGAGCAGAGTGGAAGGGGGGAAACAGAAGAAGAACAAGAGGAGGAGGAGCAGCTGATGAAGAGGCCAAGAAGGGCTGCTACAATATGGTCGAGCGAGTGGGCGATGGCTCTGAGGCTAAGCAGTCGAGCAATGACTGTGGATGTCTCACAGCTGGAAGAGTCGGGGTCCTGGCACACTGCCGAGATCTGGGAGGACATCCTGCAGGGGCAGGCAAGGATGACAAGGGTACTTCTCCAGATGGTGGAAGGAATTGAGTACATAGGTCATACTATTGCCTTGTTTGGTTAAGGACTAGTGTGGAGATTTGTTATAGCCCATGATTTCAACAACCCACACTAACCCCCACAACCACCCACCTCTGTTCCGAGACCTTTCCGACCGAAAGGACAAAAGATTATTTTTCATAGTTCCTGTTCCCGACAAGTCTGACCCAGAAACCGTGTTCCCACTCCCATTCCCGTCATGACTGAGACACCATCTCTGAGTCCGTCTCCAACTGAAGACTCAATACTTTGATAACTGACGCGCAGGACCATCGCATACCTCACTCCCTTGTTTTCTCTTTTATATTGACCCCTTGTACTCCCTTTCTCCTTGTTTTATGACCGGCAAAGATAGTACAAGGATAGTCACATGTATATAGTCTCCCAGTTGACTGGACTGTTTGCTAGTACAAATATCGATTTAGTCTACCACCTAGTTTCCGATTCATTTCTGGTAAACTCCCATCTCCTTTCCGAAATTAGGGACAGACAATCGAGGAGGGTGCAACACATAAGTTGAAGCCAAGTCCCTTTGACCTCAAACACCTCAGTGACCAGATTGAACCATTCCGTGACCGACCCTAAGTTCCTGGCGCTTCCACCTCCATCCGTAGTCCATCCAACTTCCGTCTTCAGTCCTCGGCCCCATTACGGACCTCCACGCTAACCTGGATATCCCTTTTGGAAGCACTAGCTAAGCGCCTGACACGCAGACTTAACAAGATTTGGGAATACTGGGCAATACAGGAGTTCCAGAAGAGTCAGATGGGAGTGAGAGTCCAGGAGAGGACCAGTTGAAGGATGATGATGGTGGAGAGGATAAGGGAGAGGATAAGAAAAAGGATGAGGAGATGATAGTAGATGAAACCTTAAAGGATGACTGAAAATAGAATTGTTATTATTATTTTATTTTATTTTATTTTGGTAAAAGAGATAGAGGCATGTTAACATGCCAGGATTTTTGGCAGATCCAGTTGTGATAAACTGAAAGGAAGGGAGGTTGATTATGAGGTTGGGAATGGGGTGTCTGGTTGATGTAGGGGTAGGATGGATAGGATTTAATGGTCAGGACAGGGAGTGAATGAAAGGGAATTTGGGAGACAGTCATCTTCGGGAGGGGAGATTGTGTAGTTTGAAGTATTTCTAGCTAGTCACCACCCCCTCCTTTTGGGTAGACATCCCACTGTCTACTCAAAAGTGCTGGCCTCGAGCCAAGGGAATGGAAAGGAGTGGTAAGAGCATGTCAATGTGGATGTATGGAGTAGATGAAACAAGAATGGATGGGGATGGACGGAAGAGACCTTGGCCAAATGAGCTGAATGGCACTGCTGACCGAGAGGTCCCAGCTAAAAAACTTGCCAGCCATTCTGGTATACAAGCATGCACGAGGCAGTTGCATTGACTAGGGCTATTGGCAGAGCTTCTAGTGACAGAACAGGATCCTGGGTGAGGCTTTTAGAGCAGTGGCAAGTGCCAACTGAACCAAGGCCATCGGGATGCACCTAAAAGCATTAGTGGCATGATGGAATGTAATACTGCCCAATACCCTGTTAATCAATGGATTATAGCGGGTGAGCAAGTTGTGACTGAATATTGCTGACCAATGGATCTAGTGACATGACAGATGGATGGTGGACTGAGATTATCCTGATGGAAGATCTAGTGACATATCTATATATTCAGTAATAATGAATTAGCAGTACTGGATTGAAGAATTCTAAATAAGAATCAAGTAAAGGGGTAACTATGAATGGATGCTGACATGATCAAGCATGCAAGGTGGGTTGCTGAAATCTTTTGGCACCTGGAAGAAATTAAACAGAAAGTAAGGAGATATAAACCTCACTACTGGCATCTGCTGAGTCAATGCAACTCTCGGTGTGCTTAGAGGCTAATGGATGGCAGGCTACTCTTTGGTCACCGTTGCTGAGTCCTCAGCATTGACATCCAAGGCATCAGATGCCTGTGAGATGGAGTCGGGAGTGGTAGTCACATGGGCTTTGGTTGCCTTGGGGCATTCGGCAACTTTGTGATTACTGGCGGCATAGAGGAGACACAGGTTGTGGTCCATGCATCTTTATCATTTGGTCGGGAGAAGTTTGCCATCCTTTCCAAGGGTTTTAGTATACTCAGATGGGTTTGGCTGGGGCATTTTCCCATCCTTGTTCTTAGGTGTGTCCTTGCTGCTATTATCGTTGCTGTTATGTTGCTGGTGGTTGTCTGAGGTGGATCTGTTGCCAGGCTTGTCTGATCTTATATCTTTCTTCAGCTCATTACTGCCCTCTGCAGACTGTTCAGCCTTTCATTCCCAATACCTTATGTTGATCCTTTGAATACAATTTTGAAGTTCATCAAGTGTACGAGGTTTATCAAAATGGATGATCTTGTCAGTGGTTCCAGGCAGTTCTGACAAGTTTGAGAATGGCATTCAAATGGTCATTATTGTTGGCCAGGTTTATGGGGGCTCTGGCCCTAGGAGGTGGCCTGGCTTGTGGAGCCTGCCTGGCCTGTGGGGCTGGGCTGGCTTGGGGAGCTTGCTGGGCCTGCAGCAGTACAGCCATGGACGGAGGGGGTGCAGCAGCAGGTTGGGAAGGTGTGGCCATGGGCTGATGGGGTACAACCGTGGGTTGGGGAGGTGCGGCTACTGGAGTACAAGGAGGTTCAGGTGTGTTTGCCTGTCGGTGGTGCTGAGGCTGTTCCTCAGTTTCAGCATCTTTGTCATAATGTACTGAACTGGGTTCGTCCTCTGCTGGATGGGGTTCTTGATCATTGTTATCATAATCTTTGTATTCAATGTCATTGTCGACAACCTCTTTGATGCATGTTTCTTGCTCAAAGGAGGAGGCGAGATGCCACAGTTCTATTGTTGGAAAGGTATAACCAATAAAGGGTGGGGTTCTGGAGGCATCACACTCCCTTCATTGATTTACTGTGGGGGTGAGCCAATTGTTATCCATGCAGGCTGTTGATCTAGTATGTGGGGGCATGGTCATATGGATGGAGGTGGCATGGAAAGCAGTATCACTCAGAATATACTGTTATGACTTGGTAAAGCTGAGAAGTTGGTCACGTCCTGCAGACCATTTTAGGGTGGCTAGGCTTCAACATGCTCATGTGTTGCACCCTGCTGTTCTGTGCATGCCACTGATTTAGACCGGAGAGAGGCTCGTGAAGTTGCCAAGGGTGTTGGCTTGAGTGAAGGACTTTAGACAGGGGAAAGGCAGATGAGAGGGTGCAAACCAAGTTGATATTCTGAGTGAGTGTTATATCCTTGATATAACTCCGATATCTCAGACATCCAACATAGGGCGCTATGAAGAATCCTATCCCAAACCAAGTCCAAACCAACCCTGTTACCTCCAAGTCTGACCAGCAGCGATTGCCTTAGACATCGGACATCTTTCCTTTCTCATCAAACAATAGTCTTATTATAACACCAGATGTATATTTCTCTTGTAACCCATTTTCATTCATATTATTGTTCTCTTGACAATTCCTAATTAGTTACAATAAGGACCACATGTATAAATACCTCCAGACTTCTGGACTATACCTTAGTTTGAATATCGACTTAGTATTCCCACTCACTTATCCTCTGAACTCCAAACCTCTGAACCTTCGACCTCTGAAATAAGGAACTGACGATCTAGGAGGGCACAACATACAAGTTGAAGCCAAGTCCCTAAGACTCCAAACATATGACTTCGGACTGACTTACGTCAGCTTGGACCTGACACAACCTTGGGCTTAACAGTATATTCGAACTCCCACTCCTGATCATCTATGAGACACAGTGAACAAATCAGAGCTATTCAAACACTTAGAGTAGCTTCGGTATGCCACATATCCTTGACCCCAAACTTACCTGCCACAGAACTTGACGTCCATACACCATCAAACCCTTCACCAGCCCCAGACTGTCAAGCTGCGGGTACTGATGGACTTTGGGACTGCCAAAGAGTCGGGCAGACAATGGCCAAGTCCTGCAGGCCAAGAGTAGTGGCACTGGCTTCAATGTACTCATGCATTGTGCCCTACTTGCCATGCATGCCACCAATTTGCAACAGACAGATACTTGGGAGGATGCTGCTGATGCTGGCCCAAGTTGAGGACTTAACAGAGGAGAAGAAGGTAGAAGGGCCTAAGCCTAGTCGATACCCAGAATGAGGAGATATGTACATGCATGTCCTACTTATATAGGTTAAGAAGCCACATGTGAAATAAGGAATGTGGAACAATAAAGTATGCAGGGCATGTGGGTATTGTCTACAACAAGTATAATTAGAATGAAGGAATGTAAACGGGGATGGGACAATGAAAATAGAATAATAGGAATGTGGCCAAGGATAGGACAATAGGGGGTGACCAATTATAAAACAAGGGGGTCATAGCCGAAGATAAGACAAGGATAAGATGTCCTGAGGTAAGAACAGGTTGGGGGACAAGGAGTGGAATGGGTAGGATTATTGGATCGGTAAGTAGAATAAGGTGGATAAGGAATAGGGATGAGGAATGGGAACGAGGGATGTGCCGAGCCAGGGATGGTGTATTAAGTATGTTGCTTGGTCACTGGCTGGGTACTTGGTCAGCACTGCCGAACTACCAGGCCTCGGTACATGCACTTGACACAGACCCACCATCCGAACACTCATCAAACCCCCTTCTAGAACCCCAAATGCCACCCTCGGATGATGCTAATGGTGAAGCAAACTTGGTGGAAGCCATCACCATATTAGCCAAACACCTGTCAGGCTCAAAGAAATCATCAGCTCAAACCAAGATTCAGGACCCTGACCCCTTCGATGGCTCTGATGCCAAGAAGCTACAACCATTCCTGGTGCAGTGCACCTTAAATTTTCGAGACTGCCCTGACACCTTTGACTCTGACAGTGCCAAAGTAACCTATATATTATTGTACCTAACTGGCACTGCCTTGGACTACTTCGAACCCAGTCTCTCCTCCGATGAAGACCCTTACTGACTCTACGATTACCAGGAATTCATCTCCAAGCTCAAACAAAAACCAAAGCATTATAAAGTATGTGGTGGAATTCAACAGGCTCACCGTTCATGTGCAGTGGGGAGACTCCAGACTCTGTCACCAATACTACAACAGCCTACCCAATAGGATCAAGGATGAAATTGCCTGCTGACAGTAAAGCAGATGATCTCAACCATGTTCCAAATTAGACTCTGACCACACTCATCCCATATCACCTTCACTGTCACCACATCACACAGCTAACCATTCTATTCAGCACTCCAATCTTCCGACTCCCATTATATCATCATGTCTTCTTCAGAGTTCATTCCCATGCAATGCTACAATACCCATGACACACAGATCCAGGCAGAACCATTAACATATCATTATCTTCACGTACCACCTCCAGCATATTTCTCACTCAGAAGACGATCCCATCCAATCTACACTCAGTTATATATGATAGGAGATACAGTCTATTTCCCAGAAAGTCAAGAACCATACATATTTCTTGGAATGATGTCTAGACCAGCATATCATGATAGGAGTAGAGTGGAATAAGAGGCAGAGTTCAGGGCACCATCCCATCCTGATTACCCCACCCACTCTATTCGACTTACTCTTAAACACAAAATGAGAGTGCACGACCATATACCCATTAGTCATCCTACTCCCAGACCCCTATCCTTGGATTGGATACTGGAGAAATTATGGAAGATATGTTGCCTGTGACCTGGAAATACTCCGAGATGACTCAGTTCCCTGACTCATCCTAAGCCCACTCAGGAGTAGTGGACAAGGTTGTTAGATATTTATTGGTAGACTTCCTTATTATTTCTTTTATATGTTTCCCCTTTTCTTGGCATGACTCAGACCTTTTTCCTATTCTGTTAGTCTTTTCTCGTCGTTACTCATCATCCTTACCTTTTTGGTTAGTCTCTCCCTATCATAGCCCCTAGCCCCTATTTGTGCAGCCTCGATGCTATACCATTTCTCCAGAGTTTCTCTATAGTTTCCTCTTTTGTATACTTTGTTCTCATGCTTTGTCATTCAACTGACATAACCAACCTCTTATATTGTTTTGCATCGTTGCTTGGTTTTTGTATATAAAGGCCTCTGGTTCACCTCTGTAATAACAAGTTCACAAGTTAAAGTCCTAAGTCAAGTCTTCAAGTCCAAGTCAAGACTAGTCTAGAAACATCTAGACTATTGTATTCAAGTCCAAAGCCACCATCCAAGTATTAGTCAGCATGACATGTTTGCATCTCAGGTCACATCCCTGTCATATCACATCCTAAATCACTTACATTCTATTTCCATTCATACATTGCTGTGTCACAGAGCTTAATCCAGCTGTGTCGAACGACTGTGCTAGATCCCGCCGGAGAAAAGGACCAGTGCGTGCAGGCTTTTAGGTATTAATTACCTAGAGCGACTCTACATCGCATAGGAAAACCCGACTCCCTACTACAACTACAACAACTGTCCCAATCGATCGACTCCCATTATTGGGAATGGTGCTCCAAGATGTCTTGGGAAGGCTCCACATCCAAAGTCCCTGAACGTCCAAATGACAGAAACAGGGCACTAACAGCTCCAATCCCCAGTACAAGCACCAGACCTCCGAACCCCAGCTAGACCCCAAATAAGACAACCTCAGACATGACCACAAAACTCGGTAAAGATGGCAAACTCACACCTCAAGAATGACAATGCTGTTTCGACCATAACCTCTGCCTGTTCTGTAGAAGAACCGGTCATGTAGCAAAGGAATATCCCAAGTCAACCTTCGCCACCGCCAAAGGACGTGCAACCACTATCATAGAAAGCACGACCAAGGCAACAATCTCCGAAGTAGAAGATACCTTGGAGTCAAAAAATCTCTAAGCAGCCCTTCGACTCCAGCATCAGTTAGGGGCTGTGCTAAACCCAATAATGCACCAATGGAGATGAGACTCAACTCATCCACTCTTTCCAGTCCAAACTCTCTGACCATCTTGAAACCACCTATATTGACACTCTAATAGACTCAGGATCCACTCATTGCTTCCTGCACTCCAACTATGCTACAAAGCATCAACTCCAAACCTACGACATCACTCCGATTCTGCTACGACTCTTCAATGGCTCCTCCAACTCCATGATTCGAAAAGCCATCGACTTCCGCAATCACTTCCCAACAGGGGAGTAACACACCATTACATTCTACATAACTCCATTAGATTCTAGTTGCTTGGTAGTCCTCGGACACAACTGGCTCACCCCTTACAATCTGTTGAGTGATTGGGTATTGGGCAGTCTCTCATTCAGCTCTCTGACCACAGCTAATATCCAGGTACCATCCGAGCCAGCAGCTACAACTCCACACTCATCCGAAACTCCATCCCCTCTGAATCCCCAGCTTGTGGTGCCCAAGGTTTCCCTAGTAAATGCAGCAGCCTTCACCTGAATATCGAGAATGGAAGGTACACAAACCTTCCAGCTCTTCCTCTCCGACTGCCACAACTCCAAAGAAGTCTGATAGACCTGAGTAACATTCTGAGCAAATACTACGAGTTCAAAGATGTTTTCAGCAAAACTCGGGCCAACACCTTAGCCCCTTACCAACCATATGACCTCAAGATAGAACTGGAGGAAGGTACATCACCCCCATTCGGTCCGATCTATTCTCTCTCCAAAAGTGAACTGAAGTCCCTCCAAGAGTTTTTAGATGAGAACATATCCACAGGGTTCATACGACCCTCACGCTCTCCTGGGGGTGCTCTAGTCCTCTTTGCCTAAAAGAAAGATGGATCACTATGCCTATGCATCAACTTTTGTGGACTAAACAAGATAACAAAGAAGGATTGCTACCCACTTCCCCGAATCTCTGATCTCCTGGATAATCCCTGAAAGGCCCAAATATTCACCAAGATAGATCTCTGACATGCATACCACCTGGTACACATCTGAGAAGGTGACGAATGGAAAACCACCTTCTGCACATGGTACAGATCTTTTGAATGGAGTATGATGCCCTTTGGACTCACAAACTCCCTGGCCACCTTCCAGCAATTCATGAACGATGTCTTCTCTGACCTCCTAGACCTGTCCATACTAGTATACCTAGATGACATCTTGATCTACTCTGACAATCTAGAAGAACATAGAAACCACGTCAAAGAAGTCCTCCGACACCTCCGAATGAACCACCTATATGCCCGAGCAGATAAATGCTTCTTCCACACCAACACCGTGGAGTACCTTGGATACATCCTCTCTCTGAAGGGCCTGACCATGGCCGATGACAAAGTCAAAGTCATCTAGGAATGGCCCGAACCCCAAAAAATTAAAGACATTCAGTCTTTCGTTGGATTTGCAAACTTCTACCGATGCTTCATCTTTAACCACTCTGACATCACAGTGCCACTAACCCATCTGACACGAAAGGATACTCCAAGGAACTTTACTGAGAATTGCAGAACATCCTTCAAGATGCTCAAGAAGGCGTTCACTATGGTGCTGATTCTAACACAGTGGATCCCTGGATCTCAACTCATTGTCGAGTCCGATGCCTCGGACTACACCCTCGTAGCAATTGTGTCCACCATATCACCAACGGACAACGACATCCACCCAATAGCCTTCCACTTCTGAACCTTCACCTCCCTGGAATTGAACTTCAATGTACATGACAATGAACTACTGGCTATCTTTAAAGCCTTCAAAACCTGGAGACACTACCTAGAAGGTTCAGCAGATCCAATTGACATCGTCACCAATTTAGAATATTTCTCAACAACCAAGTTACTCACCTGTCAGCAGGTCTGATGGTCCGAATACCTCTCCCAGTTCAACATGGTAATCCGCTTCTGACCCGGATGCCTCGGTGCTAAACCCGATGCACTGACTAGATGATGGGATGTCTACCCTAAAGAGGGAGGAAGCAACTATGCCAAGATCAATCCGTACAACCTCCAACCAGTCTTTACAATGGAACAACTTGTATCAACACTCCTAGCCACCTCCCTGTACTCCCCAGTCATGTGAGCTGCAATGATCATGGATGTAGAACAACTCCATAAGGACATCCAAACCTCACTCCGAGAAGACCCCACAGCCTCATCTCAAATGGACAACCCTACTGAAAGATGGACCATCTCCGAGGATGGACTTCTCCTCCTTGATAAAAGAATCTATGTCCCCGATCATGGAAACCTCTGACTCTGAGTCTTACAAGACAAACATGACCACCCAATCTCAGGACACTCCGGTCAGAATCAGACATTGGAGCTCATACAAAGAGACTACATCTGACATGAGCTCTGAGATTCCATTAAGTCCTATGTTAAATCTTGCACCACTTGTATGAGGTCCAAGCCACAGAGACATCGCCCTTACAGGCTACTCAAACAACTACCAATCCCCGAACAACTATGGAATTCCATCTCTATGGACTTCATAGAGAAACTGCCCACTTTGGATGGCTATGACACTACCCTCATCATCATAGACCACCTAACAAAGCAATCCCTCTTCATCCCCACCATCGACACAATCACTGCGCCAACCCTCGCCAAACTCTTCGTCCTACATGTGTTCTCAAAACATGGAGTACCATCACACGTCACCTCAGACTGAGGATCCAAGATTGTCTCCTCGTTCTTCCGATCCCTCAGCAAGGCCCTGGATATGAAGCTTCACTTCACGTTAGGCTATCATCCTGAAGGGGATGGACAAACTGAATGCATGAATCAAACCCTGGAACAATACCTCCAAGTATACTGCAATTACCAGCAAAACAACTGGTCCGAACTATTACCCATCACTGAATTCATGCCTCTAATGCAACAACGGGAATCTCTCCCTTCTATGCCAATAAGGGCTATCATCCAAACTTCACCTTTCACCCTGAATGCAACCTTGCTTCCTCTTGGGCACATGACTTTGTAGTCGACTTGGATGACCTGCATCATAAACTCCAAAAGACTATATCCAAAGCTCAGATCCAATACTTAGCCTCTGCAGATCATTGCCCAGCAGTTCCTCCAGACTTCAAAGTTGGAGACAAAGTCTTTGTTAAGTCGGAGAATATCCAAACTATGAGACCTTCTAAAAAACTAGCAGAGAAGTTTCTAGGTCCCTTTGAAATCATTGGGCAAGTAGGAACCATCTCCTTCACCCTGCGACTCCCAAACAGCATGAGAGCCATCCACCCCATCTTCCACATCTCTATGCTGGAACCATCAACTCCGAACACCTTCTCCAAACGCATCCTCCCACCCCAACCCCCAGTCATCGTTAATGGAGAACCTAAATATGAGATCTCTGAGATCCATGACTTGAAAATTGATGGAAGAAGACGCAGGTGCCCCCTCCAGTACTTGGTCTGATGGTCTGGATATGAAGGCACCGAAGACGAAAAGTCCTGGCTACCAGCCAACAAACTTAGTCATGCCTCCAAAGTGGTCTCCGACTTTCACCAAGCCTACCCTGACAAACCAGGCCCCTTGACGTTTTCACTTGACTTAAGAGATTAAAAAAAATCAATAAAATTCATGGTATTTACTCCAGTGACCCCGGTACATCCTCCTGGTCCAACTCATCATCCCTCGGACCCCCCTCATCCTCCTTCTTCTCCTTCTCCTTCCCCTTACCCTTCCCCGCCTCCTTCTCCTTTCCCTTCCAGGTATCCCTTGGAGTGTTTCCCCATCAGTCGTCAGTGTTCTGTGACCAATTGAACCACCAAGCCTGTTCAAGCATTTGGAGCTTGTTCATGTAGATCAAGGCATCGGCGATCCTTTTGTTCTCGTCTCCGATGTCCCAAACATCACACCTAAGCCCATAGATCTCCTCCACCACCTCCTTCAGAAGAGCCCCAGAGGTGTCCAAGCCCCGAGATGACCCCTTGATCACCACCTCCAATTTCCTCTTCTTTGGCTTTGGACCCATACTGTCCCCCAAAGCACTTCTTCCTCTCTTCCCCTTACCATCCATCCCCTCCTCTTCACCATCCTCCTCCTTGCACTTTACCTTCCATTCTACACAAGCGAAACAAGAAGTCCCTTCTCCAAAGAGGGCCATATGCAGGGATCTCCCCGGTGGATGCAATGCTTGTAAATCCAACTGGGCTCCGAACTCCAACCCCCAGGCATGTCTTTGGATGGCTGTTGATATAAGTCTGGACGCAGACTGATCAGCATCCTCTGACTTGATTCAATCAGTCTGAGACCCACCTTGGCACTGTCTGCCCTCACCCCCCTCAATTGGGAGTTCTCAAAGGCTTTCTGTACCCAATGTACTTGGAGTGCCTGTTGTTGTTGAAGCATTTGAATGCGCTCCTTTTTGCGCTCATTCAAACCCAAGCCTCCAGCTTCTGCATTCAGAGTTGGTCTCCAGGTTCCTACCCCCAAAGGCCCCCCTTGCTGGGACTTTTCCTCCACTAATGTTGATAGCTCCAAAATGGTTTAGGAGCTTTTGACAACTTTCTTTCGAGTCGTCTTCTTGGGGACCTTTTTTTGGAGTCTCCTCCTTTTGGACCCTCTCAGCTTCCTCCTCCTTTCAGAGCCTCTCAGCCTCCTTTTTTCGCAGCCTATCAGCCTCCTCCTGCTTGGCCTTCTTTTCAGCCACCTCTCTGACCAAACAAAGAGCCTCCTCCTTGGCCTTCCTTTCAGCCTCCTCAGCCTCCTCCTTTGCCTTTTGCTCTGCCTCCTCCTTGGCCTTTTATTCAGCCTCCTTAGCCTCCTCCTTAGCCTTCTGCTTGGCCTCCTCCTCCACCCTCTGTTGCTCTTTGGCCTCCTCCTTGGCCCTCCTCTTCTTCTCAGCTCAGACTTTTTCAAGTCTCTCTGAGGTTGCTCGCATCTGCTCCATTAATGCAGCTTTATCATCAATAATGGGGGTGTTGGGTGATGACATGATTGGGCTACTACTATGAAAAAGGGTCCTCCCTTTATACCTTTTTTTGATGCCAAATCACATAATCTTCCCATGGTAACTTCCACTGCCATTAAGCACCAGGACCTCGAGGCTCGGTGTAGAGTTGCTCTAGGTAATGAATACCTAAAAGCCTGCACGCACCGGTCCTTTTCTCTGGCGAGATCTAGCACAGTCGTTCGGCACAGCTGGAATTGGTTCTGTGACTTGGCTATGTATGAATGAAAATAGAACGTGAATGAAATATGGTGTGATGTGACAGGGACGTGACCTTGATGAGAC
>QLPG01008310.1:0-13608 GCA_003314385.1 Gomphus sp. MG54 | reverse complement strand
TCCACAGTAAGGCTCTAAAAAAGGCTATGCTGCCCAACAGGGCTGTGACTCTCAACGTTTTGGTAGGTATGTTACAGTAAAATGAAATAGAGGTCGATGATTAACAAATTCGTCCTCTAGGCTAATCATATTTGATATGTAACCGTGGGGTTGTAGTTGGTATGTTCTACCAGAAGTTGATCAACTTTAATTTATGTAAAGCACCGGTGACTCAAAAGAAGAAAGTCTTTACCCAGAATGAACACCCAACTTCTTAGATGTACTGGCTAGTATAAGTATGGCTGACACCAGAAGCCGAAATGTAACATGAACAGTTGCTTGATTGATTCAGACCGCTTATCCCGGGTAGATGAAAGCTAATTGGGTGATAAGACAAATGTCGACACAAGCGGAACAAAGTATGAATCTGCTATTATTGGAATAATGTCGGATATTTTCTCAGTTCGGACCTTGTTTGATATGTAATAGTCGAACATCAGGTCACGAGGGTTGCTGTTGTGGAGGCAATGCTCGCCAATGCGTTTTGACGGTCTAAACTGGGGATATCATTCTCCCTAACAACTCTGCCGCCAAAGCTATGTTATCCGAAATGTTGACAAACAGTTCACACGAGGAAACGTAAGGATAAGACTTCCCAGAATCGAGAATCTTGCACGAAAATTTCTGGTAAGAAATGGATGGGAACCATTAAGAATGAGAATGTCATTACAAATGCCGCCAGAGGCTTCCATCCTTATTAAGCTTTGATGAAGAATCAAATGACAAATTCTATGAGATATGCACTTAAAAATGTACGTTTGAATGCAACCACCGGCACAGGTTTCCTCAGTCATTCCCTTGGAGGCATAGGTATTAACGTTGTGCGCCCGGGTGTTTGGACGACCAACAATGGGTGTTTTCAGGGGGCTATACGCAAAAGCGGTTAACTCCGATGTGTACGTGGTTCTCACGTAAATATATTTAATTCTTTTACGGGACAAGCCTATATTCCGTATCTTCTCTTCTTCATGAAATAGGTCTGATCGGCCTTAGTATTGATCACCAAGGCGCTTCCTGTTATGGGAACCCACGGAATCGGGATCTTTTGCTTGAGGTTATTTCCCTGGTATAAGATCTACCAGCTGCGAATGGCTATGCAGTCAGTCGTCTCCCACCATGAATTCCATCGCAACTACAGTTCCAGCAGACACACCTATTGAAGACATCGCTGGAATACATAAGACGTTGAAGAATAGCTTCAGGGCGGGTAAACTACGTTCTATATCCTATCGACGAAGCCAGCTCGCCCAGCTTGCGTACCTCCTCCAAGACAACTATATCGCCTTTCAAAAGGCACTTTCTCAGGACTTTGGGAAGCACCCTCTCGAGGCCAACATAGGCGAGCTGGTCACATTGTTCCAGCGCACTTTGGATGCCATCACTAGTCTTGACAAGTGGACGGAGAATGTCGATCTTAGTGCCGACACGCATCCGATGTTTTCTGGTTTGAAGCCGGTCCTCATTAAGCAGCCCCGTGGCCCTGTTCTCATCATCGGGTAAGTATTGTGCATGTGAATGGCAGAGATTCGGCTCAATCAGTAGCTCCTCCAGCCCATTCAATGCGCCATTGCTGTTGACCATTCAGCCTCTCATCGGAGCTATCGCAGCCGGCTGTCCAGCTGTGGTGAAGCCTTCCGACCTCACCACTCATTGTTCCAGCCTCATATCCAGGCTGATTCATAAATACCTGGACCATGACTGCTTCCGTGTCGTTCTCGGTGGTGTTGAGCAATCAACCCGACTTTTGGAGTTGAAATGGGCCTCAGGTAATTAAGTCGGCATTCGTTTCCCCGCCCTGTCATCACTGAGATTTACTTCAAGTATGCTATACCGGTGGAACAAAGGTTGGCAGTATTGTTGCCGCCGCTGCCGCGAAGCATATGACACCTGTGACCCTCGAGGTGAGAGGAGTCTCATGTCTCTTCTATGGCAACACCTATGTTTACAACGAGATTGCTTAATCAGCTAGGAGGGAAATGTCCAGTGATAATCGACAGCCAGTACGACATGGAACTTGCAGCCCGCCGCATCCTCTGGGGGAAAATGATCAACGCAGGTCAAGTCTGTATCTCTCCAGACTATGTCCTTGTTGCCCGAGAGAAACAAGATAGTCTCGTCGCAGGACTCGAGAAAGCGTGCGTGATGTTCTTAGTTATTCGTGCCCTCCGTCTGCTACATTGAGTTTATCGAAACTCGTATCAAAACTCATTCACCAATTCTTCAGCTGGCATCAGTTCTTCCCGAATGGTTCTCTTTTGTCACCTGACGTTGGGTGTATGATAAACGAACGGCACTATCGTAGAGTCGCGGATATGTTAACACGTTCCAAAGGACGTGTTGTTCTCGGCGGGGAGGTCGATCCTTCGAGGAACAAAATCGACGTGACGGTAGTGCGTGATGTACAACCAGATGACTCGCTGCTTGAAGATGAAATCTTTGGTCCCGTCCTTGCTATTGTTCCAATAGACGTGAGATTTCCATTCAAATTCCTCTTGTACACAAAGTGGTGGTGATAACTTAACTTCCCTTCACATTATCCACACTAGAATCTAGACGAGGCTTTAGAGTTCGTGGCTGATCGACCAGAGCCCCTAGCCGTGTATCTTTTCTCCTTTGATGAATCTGTCAAACAACGTGGTAAGTCATTTATCTTTAGGCCCTGGATTTTGTTGACTAACCGCTAACTTTTTTACCCAGTGCGAGAAACCACGCTCAGCGGTGCTTTCATCCTCAATGACACGTTTTACCAACTTGCTAGTACGTCAAAATAAAATTTGTCCAGACAAGTGCCGTTTACTCACCGTTTTCCAGTCCCACAGCTACCCGTCGGGGGAATCGGTGCCTCAGGGTGTAAGACTGCGTCCATATTCTCTTGCTGAAAATATTAAAAACTCATAAATTACTCTTTTCTCAAGATGGTTACCAGGGCGGCAAGTTTGCTTTCGACACTTTTACTCACAACAGAGCTTCTATGGATGTACCCGCTGAGTCAGTGTCTAATTTCCTCATTTTATTTTGGCGAATGGTCGTTCTCAGTGCTCATGTGTTATTTTGTTACTTAGAGCGGAATCGCTCTTAGCCATCCGCTATCCTCCATACACAAGTACGAGCTATGAGGTGCTGAGCCAAGATCTCTTCCATAAAGTTCCGTTACCAAGGACATATCCTAATGGGACGACCGCGATCCCAACCATCCCGTCAAAGCTAGACTCGAAGGAAGCACACGGCGCTAGCCAGCCAGGGATGAACTCCGCTCGTGTCCATTAATTCTATTTCTCTTTATGGTATTCCGTCACCCGCGGGTGTAGTAATCCGGAGCTCGGATAAATTTGATATTGCCAACTTATGACGTAATAAATGATTTGGTATGCGTATTGCCCCGTTCTATTGCTTAACTGTATTTGATACGTTGGGTGGTGTCATGCGTGTACGATATTATTTTTGGAAAATAGCAGAATTTCCCTTTTATTCTTATTTAATTATTTTGGGGTATGAAATGTAAAAAAATAATGGAATAATAATGCAACGAAGGCCAGCCAGCCGCTTTACTAGCTTCATAATTCTAATTAATTCTTTAATGTTAAAAGATGGTGTAGAAATGCCAGGTCTTACGCCAGCCAACTGAAGGACCTAAGACACTGTAATTAAGAAACTAAGTGTAAGTGAGGGACATGAACACCTGAGGTTAGCCAGAGTTTTTGATTATTTTATTTTATTCAAGTCAATTTTTTTTGTGATTATGAACGGGGCCTGCATAGTACACAGTGAATATGGACATGCCAGATATGCATTCTACCCTTTGTCGCCCAGAGCTGGTTTCCGTTGACTGCGCCGGATCCGCGGAGGGATATCCATATATTGAGACCAATCGCCATTAGGTGAAATGTCAAGTTGACAAAAATAAATATTCCGAGATATTCAGGAAAATCGTGGACAGATTGACACTGCATCTTGGGCCGAAGATTATTTTTTTTACGGCGGATTTACGAAAACGGGAGATCACTCGCCAAACTACTCGACGATCACTCTTGTAGCATATTCAAGCTGTTTACCTTATCATGCATAATATGTATAAATGTGCCGCTGCTCAGGTGGGCTGAATTCTCATCTGCACTATGCAATTTCAGATAAAGATAAATAAAAACAAAAGTATAGGTGTATGATGGTCTGTCTGCATAAAATCCTTTTATAGTGTGAAGCAAAGGGTACATTGTATACCAAGCACAAGTGGGTATCTACCCTGCATGTGCAGTAAGAAAAATAAGTCTAACAAGTGTGCTGTCACTGTTAAGAATGTAGGTAAGTGAAGTTTTTGTATATGCTTGATGAGGTTGAAACTTTGAAGTTTGGAATAGGGCTTGGCTTCAGCTTATACTGTATGCTGTGCCATCTAGACCTTGTAGTATCCCTAATTGCCAAGGGTGAGGTTTATCAAACTGAGTGAGCTATCTTAATTGATATTCTGACTACTAAACTAAGAGTTGGGAAGAGGTGGAGTTGGAGTTGGAGAGTGAGGAAGAACAGGGCGAGCAGGAGGAAACAAACGGAATGAGAGGAGCAGCTGATGAAGAGGCCAAGAAGGGCCATCACAATGCGGTCGAGCGAGCAGCCAATGGGTCTGAGGCCGAGTGGTCGATCGATGACTGTGGATGTCCTGCAGCCAGCAGAGTCGGGGTCCTGGCGTGTCATTGAGATCTGGGAAGACATCCTACAGGGGCAGGCAGCTATGACCCGAGTTTTCCTCCAGATGGCGGAGGCGGCTGAGTGCATAAGTCGTGCTATGACGGGTAAGGATCGGCATGGCAGTTCGGGAATCCCAGGCCATACAAGAGTCCCGGAAGAGTTGGGTGGGAGTGGGAGTACGGGAGAAGACCAGTTGAAGGATGATGATGGGGAAGAGGATAAGGGGGAGGATAAGGAACAGGATGAGGAGATGGTGATAGATGAGACTTTGAAAGATGACTGAGAATTATTTTTTTTTGTTTGGGTGAAAATAAAGGAGTAAAAGCATGTGAAGAAATGAAAAGGAACAACTGGATGTGCCGGGTTTTTTGGCAGTTAGGTTGAGATCAGAGGGAAGGAATTTCAGGAGACGGATGCTTTTGGGAGGGGAGTAGTTTGAAGTGTTTCTAATTGGTTGTTACCCCCCTCTCTAGGTAGATGTCCCATAGTCTACCATATGCTGAGGGAATGGGAAGGAATGGTATGGGGATAGGAGCGGATGCGGACGGACGGAAGAGACCCTGGTTGGGCATGCCGAATGGCGCCGCTGACTGAGAGGTCCCAGCTAAAAACTTTGCCAGCCATTCTGGTATACAAGCGTGCACAAGGCAGTTACATTGACTAGGGCTATTGACAAAGCTTCCAGCGATGGAACAGGATCCTGGGTGAGGCTTTTGGAGCAGTGGCATGTGCTAACTGGACCAAGGCCATCGGACACACCTAAAGGCGTTAGTGGCGTGACAGAGCATAATACTGCCCAATACCCTGTTAATTGATAGATTATAGTAGGTGAGTGAGTTGTGACTGAATATTGCCAACTGATGGATCTAGTGACGTGATAATGGATGGGTGGACTGGTTGTCCTATTGGAGGATCTAGTGACATATCTATGTATTCAGTAACAACTGAATTTAGCAGTACTGGATCAACGAATTCTAAGGCAGAATAACATAAGAGTGTAACTATGAATGGATAATGACTGAAAAATTAAACGAACATTTGGGGGTATAGGAGCATTGATCTACACCTCACTACTAGCATCTACCGAGTCAATGCAACTCTCGGTGTGCTCAGAGGCTAGCAGATGATGGTCTAGTCCTTGGTCGCCATTGCTGAGTCCTCAGCATTGATGTCCTCGGCATTGGATGCCTGTGAGACAGAGTTGGGAGTGGTGGTTGTGTGGGCTTTGGTTGCCTTTGGGCATTTGGCCACTTTGTGATCACTGGTGGCACAGAGGAGACACAGGTTGTGGTCCATGCATCTTTGACGTTCGGTCAGGAGAAGATTGCCATCCTTCCCAAGGGTTTTGGTATACACGGGTGGGTCGGGCGTTTTCCTGTCTTTGTTCTTGGACGTGTCCTTGCTGCTGTTATCGTTGCTGTTGTGTTGCTGGCAGTTGTCCGAGGTGGATCTGTTGCCAGGCTTGTCCGATCTGATATCTTTTTTCGGCTCATTGTTGCCCTCCGCAGACTGTTCAGCTTTTCGTTCCCAATGCCTCATGTCGATCCTTTGAATACAATTTCAGAGTTCATTGAGTGTGTGGGGTTTGTCGAAATGGATGAGACCATCTTTGATGCACTTCGGCAGTGCGGTATATGCCTTGCGGAGGAGGGCATTGTCGTTGTAGTTGACAAAGGCCACAAGCCTGTAAAATTCCACAAAGAACCGAGTAGCTTTGTGGTTGTCCTGCATAGTTAGCTTTTCGAGGGCCATCTCAGCATCGGCTCTTTCATCCCAAGAGCTGAAGTTGATCTGTAATTCGTTGATAAAAAGCTCCAGGTTGCTGGTCCAATGGGGTTCCATATTGGGATAACCCGTCAGGTAGGGCTTGAAACATTCCAGAGCCATTCCTTTTAGGTAGGAGACCATGTAATTGACTTTTTGCCTATTGTTGGGGAACAAGTTAGGCCAGGTGCGGAAGTTCATTCTGCAAAGGAAGATGAAACCCTTTAACTTCTTGGGGTCGGTTCCGTCGAAGGGTTCTGGTTCTCGGATTCTGGCGGCTTGACCATCTTGTCGGTGGTTCTGAGCAGTCCTGCCAAGTTCAAGAATGGCGTTCAGAAGGTCTTGATTGTTGGCCGGGTTCACAGGAGCCCTGGCCCTAGGAGGTGGCCTGGCTTGCAGAGCTTGCCTGGGCTGTGGGGCTGGTTGGGCTCGGGGAGCTTGCCTGGCCTGCGGTGGTATAGCCATGGACAGAGGGGGTGCGGCCACAGGTTGTGGAGGTGCGGCCACGGGCTGACGGGGTGCAACTGTGGGCTGAGAGGGCATGGCTGTTGGAGTCTGGGGAGGTTCAGGCGTGTTTGCCTGCCGGGGGTGCTGAGGCTGTTCCTCAGTTTCAGCATCTGTGTCATAGTGTACTGAACCAGGTTCATCCTCTGCCGGATGGGGTTCTTGATCATTGTTATTGTAATCTGCGTATTCAATTTCGTCGTCGACCACCTCTTCAATGCATGGTTCTTGCTTGAAGGGGGAGGTGAGATGCCATAGTTCTATTGTCGGCAAGGTATAACCAATGAGAAGGGGTGGGGTACCGGAGGCTTCATGCTCCCTTTGTTGATTTACTGTGGGGGTGAGCCGATTGTCATCCATACAGGCTGTGGATCTAGTTCGTGGGGGCATGATCGTAAGAACAGAGGTGGCACGGAAAGCAGTGTCACTCAGAATACACTGTTAGGATTCGGTGATGCCAAAATATCGGTTAAGTCCTGCAAACCATTTGGAGTGGCTAGGCTTCAACATGCTCGTGCATTGTGCCCTGCTGTTCCATGTGCACCACTAATTTAGACAGTAAGAAGTCTTGTGAGGATGCCAAGGGCATCGGCTTGAACAGAGGACTTTAGATGAGGAAGATGGGCAATGGGGTGCGAACCAATTTGATATTCTGAGTGAGGAACTATCTACATACATCACGCTACTTATATAGGTTAAGAAGCAAGATGTGGAAAAGGGTGGCGTAAGGAATGGAAAACAATAAGATATGAAAAACCACATGGAGGCATTGTCCACAGTGAGTAGAAATAGAATAAGGAATGTAAGTGGGATTAGAATAATGGAGCATGGCTGAGAATAAGATAATGAAGTGGTGGGTGAGAATAGAACAATAGAGGATGACCGAAGATAAAACAATAGGCAGTGGCCAGGATAATGAGTGGCCATCATGTTGTTCAGGGGAACAGGTGAAGGGATGGAAGGATAGTGAAGGACGAGATGGATAGAATAGAAGAAGAAGTCTAGACAGTGTACTGGATGTACCGAGCCAAGCCAATGTGATAGTGAGAATAATATAGGTAGAGGATGGATGGTTGGTCGGTATTACCGAGTGTACTGGAGCTCGGTATCAAGGTCTTGACAATAATCCACAACATCTTCTTGCTCATGACCATCCATATAAACACCTTTTTGAACCACTGTTTGTCTCCATCCAAGCTTAATCAACCGCCGACAAGCAGTTTGCTTACTAATGGGAGATTTGGGAGCAATATTAAGCTCAGCAAACAATCTGTTATTCAGAGCATGTTGGAGTTTTTGTGGTGTGACATTACCAGTTTTCTGGGAGGTAAGCCAATTAAGAGTGAGTTTCTTCACTCATTCATCGTGCAACCAGGAGCGAGTATTTTGCTTTTTGACTGGCAGTGTTTTAAAAAGTTGATAATGACGAGCCAGCATATGCACACACTAGGCAAACCAATTCCCTTCACCTTCATGCTGTTGATGAGAAATTTGAATGCTTGCTTGAGTCTGATTGAGCCCTTTAGTCGAAGGGTGGCAAAATTACAGATGATCATAAGTTGGTTGAGCTATGAGAGTAGCAAAGTTTTACTGTGGTTTTTGAAATGCTTTTTGATATTAGTGTGAAGGGTTGCCCAGTCTTGAATGTGAGCCTTTGGACCTTTAACAACTTCCTCTAACTTAGCTTCCTAATCCTTAACTTCTTCCTCATGATTCCTAGGCTTAACAATTACCAAGTCTGAGATTTCACACTCAGGACCTTCCCTATCCAAAACCTCACCCTCTGAATGAAGATTGTGATCCATAGAAGTATTTGAAAGCACAGAAGCTGAATGCTTTCATGAATTTTTCTCGCTCAACTTGGATCCACCTGGACTGTGTAACCTGCATATATGAGGAGCTTTGAAACAATAGCTTGTAAGCTTTCCCTGGTCTCTGAAAGCTTTCTTATAATACCTTTGGGTAGGGAATGGCACATGTTGGGCCAACCCACATGGGTCACCAGGTTGGGTGTCCTTGGGTGTGGGTGCGGGTCAAGCCGAGAGCACCCGCAACCTGGCCCAACCCGTGGTGTCATGCATGCACATATGACACGCATGTACCACACATGCACATGATACACCTGCACCACACATGCACATGGATGACACGGACGACATGCACATGCCATATGCACCGTACAGACCATATGTGCTGTATGCACCATATGCACCATACGCACCATATGCACCATACGCCCTGTATGTGCTGTACATGCTGTAAGCGCCATATGTGCCGTATGTGCCATATGTGCTGTATGTGCTATATGTGTCGTATGCATCATATGTATCATATGTGCCGTATGCTTCATACATGTTGTACATGCTGTATGTATCATACATGTCATACACGCCGTACGCATCGTACATGCTGTATGCGCCGTACATGCCACATGCATGTGAGTGCAGCACACACCTGACACCCATTGACCCATGGGAAAAAACCCATAGGTAAGCGGACAGGAGATGATGGTGGAAGTACCAGCACCCAAAGGATTGGGATTCCAATGGTCTGCCAAGATCTGGGAAGACTTGCTCCAAGAGTCGGTGAGGGCAAATCAATTGCTCCTCCACTTGGTAGAAGGGGTACACTTTTTGGGTCGTGCCATGGTGCAGTTGAGTGAGGACTGGCACAGGAATTCAGGAGTACCGGGTACTGTGGGAGTTCTGAGAGAGTTGGCTGGGAATGAGAGTTCAATGGAGGATCAGTTGAAAGATGATGAGGGTGAGGAGGATAAAGAAAGGGATGAAGAGGTAGTAGTGGATAAAACCTTAAAGGATGACTAGGAATAAAAAAAATTATTTTTATTTTATTTTAATTTTATTTTGACTGAAGGGGTAAGGTGTGTGAGGAGAAAGGAACAAGTGAACATGCCGGTTTTCTTTGGTAGATCCAGTCATGATAAATGGAAGGAATGAGAGGTTAATGGTAGATTAAGGGAGGTGCATTTGGGAGCGGGTGTGATAATAAGGTCAGGAATAGAGTGTCAGGATGATGTAGGGGCAGGATAGGTAGGAATTAAGGTCAGGATGGGATCGGATTGGTAGATAGAAGGGGTTCTTTCAGGGGAGGGATGTTTTCAGGAGGGGAGATTGCGTAGTTCAAGATGTATCTAGCTAGTCACTACCCCCCTTTTTAGGTAGACGTCCCATCATCTACAAAAGCTTTGGCTTCTAGCTGAGAAGAATGGAAAAAGGGTTGTGAGAGCATGAAATGCAAATATGTGGGACAACTAAAACAAAACAGATGGAGATGGATGGAAAGGACTTTGGCCAAATGTGCCAAATGGCATTGTTGACCAAGCAGTCCCAGCTAAAAAGCTTGCAAGCCATTCTGGTATACAAGCATGCTCAAAAGCAGTTGCATTGACTAGGGCTGTTAACAGAGCTTCCAGAAACAGAACAGGATCCTGGGTGAGGCTTTTGGGACAGTGGCAATTGCCGACTGGATCAAGGCCATTGGGATGCACCTAAAGGTGTTAGTGGCATGATAGAACATAATACTTCCCAATACCCTATTAATCAGCGGATTATAGCGGGTGAGCAAGTTGTGACCGAATATTGCTGACTGACGGATCTAGTGACATGACAGATGGATGGTGGACTGAGTTTGTCCTGACAGATGATCTAGTGATATGTCTATGTATTTAGTAATAACCAAATGAGGAGTACTGGATCAAAGAATTCTAAATAAAATAAAGTGGTAACTAGGAACGGATGCTGATATGATCAAGAATCAAGGTAGGTTGCCGAGGATGTTTGGTACCTAATAAAATGACATGATTAAAGGAGAAATGTGGGGGCATGGGAGCATTGATCTACACCTCACTACTAACATCTGATGAGTCAATGCAACTCTCGGCGTGCTTAGAGGTTAACAAATGGCGGACTAGTCTTCAGTCATCATTGCTGAATCCTTGTTATAGCCCATGCTTCCAACAACCCACACTAGCCCCCACAACCACCCGCCTCTGCTCTGAGACCTTTCTGACCAAAAGGACGAAGGATTATTTTCTGTAATCCCCGTTCCTGACAAGTCCGACCAAGAATCCGTGTTCCTGCTCCCGTTTCTGTCATGACCGAAATACCATCCCCGAGTCCGTCCCCGACCGAAGACTCAATACTTTGATAACCGACGTGCAGGACCATCGCGTACCTCACTCCCTTGTTTTCTCTTTTATATCGACCCCTTGTACTCTTCTTCTCCTTGTTTTATGACCGGCAAAGATAGTACAAGGATAGTCACATGTATATAGTCTGCCAGTCGACTGGACTGTTCGCTAGTACGAATATCGATTTAGTCTCCCACCAGTTTCCGATTCATTTCCGGTAGACTCCCGCCTCCTTTCCAAAATTAGGGACAGACGATCAAGGAGGGCACAACACATAAGTTGAAGCCAAGTCCCTTCAACCTCGAACACCTCAGTGACCGGATTGACCCATTCCGCGACCTACCCTAAAGTTCCCGGTGCCTCCGCCCCCGTCCGTAGTCCATCCGACTTCCGTCTCGGTCCTTGGCCCCATCACGGACCTTTGCACCAACCCGGACTACCCTTTCGGAAGTACTAGCTAAGCGCCTGACATGCAGACTTAACACTCCTTAGCATTGATGTCCAAGGCATTATCTGCCTGTGAAACGGAGTCAGAAGTGGTAGTCGTGCGGGCTTTGGTTGCCTTAGGGCATTCGGTGACTTTGTGATTATTGGCAGCACAGAGGAGACACAGGTTGTGGTCCATGCATCTTTGTCGTTTGGTCAGGAGAAGCTTTCTGTATTTTCCAAGGGTTTTAGTGTACTTGGGTGGGTTGGGCTGGGGTGCTTTCCCATCCTTGTTCTTAGATGTGTCCTTGCTGCTGTTATCATTGCTGTTGTTTTGCTGGCGATTGTCTGAGGTGGACCTGTTGCCAGGCTTGTCCGATTTCATATCTTTTTTTGGCTCATTACTGCCCTCTGCAGACTGTTCAGCCTTTCATTCCCAATACCTCATGTCGATCCTCTGAATACGATTTTGAAGTTCATCGAGTGTATGGGGTTTGTCGAAATGGATGAGGCCATCTGTGATGTGCTTCAGCAGTGCTGTGTATGCCTTGCAGAGGAGGGCATTGTTGTTGTAGTCGACAAAAGCCACGAGTCTGTATAATTCCACAAAAAACCTAGTGGCTTTGTGGTTGTCCTGCATAGTTAGCTTTTCAAGAGCCATCTTGGCATCAGCTCTTTTGTCCCAAGAGCTGAAATTGATCTGTAACTCATCGATGAAAGGCTCCAAATTGCTGGTCCAATGGGGTTTTGTATTGGGGTTACCCATCAGGTAGGTGTTACGATGTAAAGGAATGATGTAATCGTAATTATACGTAAAATCTCCCAAAGGTGAAACAATGGCGAGGTTCAGGGCATGGAAAGGCTTCAACTTGTATGTTGTATCCACCAGATCGTACAAGCCCT
This sequence comes from Gomphus sp. MG54, assembly GCA_003314385.1. NCBI lineage: Eukaryota > Fungi > Basidiomycota > Agaricomycetes > Gomphales > Gomphaceae > Gomphus > Gomphus sp. MG54. The sequence goes on along the minus strand of QLPG01008310.1, from coordinate 1,139 downwards.
AATTTTGGAAAAGTGAGACAGAGAATTAACTAGTAGAGAATCAAGGTTGATTATCTGACTGAAGACTGAACTACTCAAGTACAAGATCTTTATACTACTTTCAAATCTACTAGGAGTCGAATAGATTCCTATAATAGAATGAGAAAGCTGAAGATTGTGAAAAGTGAGAACAGAAATACTACATCCCAAATAATGATCTCCTCCATGACATTGGGGAGTGACATGTCACTCCAATTCCCAATGGAGTTACCCTAAGGAATGTAATAGTGGATCAGATATAAGAGACTGAGCGGAATTGCAAATAAATGAAAGTGGAGCGAAACATAAATGAAAGGATATTAAACGTAAATGAAGACAGCATGGAATAGCAAGCATATGGAGTGTGATGTAAATGAGTAGAGTGAATTGACAGGATGTTATGGCCCGTACTCTCAATAAACCCATACCAGCCCCCACAACCACCCACACCTTTTCCGGGACCTTTCCGATCGCTCAAAGTCTAAATAACTGATTTCCGGATTTCCGATACATCATTCCGAGGTTCCGTTTTCTGAACCTCCAAATATTCCAAAGTCAAGGTTCCGCTCCTTTGATAGATGACGCGCAGGATCACCGTGTACCTCACTCCTTTGTTCTTCATTTTATATTGCCCCTTGTACTCTCTTCCTCCCCTTGTCTTTACTCAGTAAAAGATAGTATAAGACTAGATACATGTATATAAGTCACCAGTCGACTGGACTATTCACCAGTACAAATATCAACTTAATTCTATGTCATAGTTTCTGATTAAGTTCCAGTAAACTTTCCAACTCTCCGAAATTAGGGACAGACGATCGAGGAGGGTGCAACACATAAGTTGATGCCAAGTCCCTGCGACCTCGAACCACTCATACCACTATCGAGAATGGTGTTCAGAAGGTCATTATTGTTGGCCAGGTTTATGAGGGCCCTGGCCCTAGGAGGTGGCCTGGCTGGCGGAGCCTGCCTGGCCTGTGGGGCTGGTCTGGCTCAGGGAGCTTGCCTGGCCGGCAGCAGTATGGCCGCAGGCAGAAGGGGTGCGGCCACAGATTGAGGAGGTGTGACCATGGGTTGATGGGGTGCAACTGCGGGTTGGGGGGGTGCAGCTACCAGAGTGTGAG
>QLPG01008304.1:0-17368 GCA_003314385.1 Gomphus sp. MG54 | reverse complement strand
ACAAATATGTCATATACTATAATATGACCTTTACCTGATTTTTTAAGCTATATAAACATATCTATAGGGTAATATAGACAGATGAAAATATAGGATGTGGATAAGCTGAAAACAGCTATTTTGTATACTATGGGAAATGCAGGCACCCTACCCAAGTCTTAATAAGATGGCCCTAGCCTCTTGTCATCTGACATCACTGGCCTTCATGGGCAGTTTTGACTTCTTTGGCAGAGCCTTGGTATAAGGGAACCCTCAGAGTACCCACAGAGTTCACATAGGGCTATTGAGGGAAATCATAAGCAAATATTTACTAAGTAAAATACAATGTAAAAGGGGGGTCTCACCTAGCAAGGGGAAAACCTAAGATGAAAACCTGAGGAGATCATTGCTAGTGTGCATATATGAAATGGTCTATAACCCTCTGTACCATTATTTCTTCACTTTTTTTTGCTAATCCTAATGTGAGTGAGTGATAAGGAACTCTTTAAATGAGTGGAAGAAATAGTGTTTAAAGTAAACAAACAAGTGAGATAATCACAATCCTCATTCTATGTGGTTTTGAGGTTGCTGACTATTTTTTGATTCCATGGCTATACATAGTTTTCTCTCAGCTTTGGTTTCAGTACTTATTTTGCTCGTGTGAGCTTTGGTGTTAGAGGAGTTTGCCATCTTGGAAATAGACTTGAGGCACTCCTTAACTAAGTGGCCTTTGAAACCATACAAAAGAGATGCCATTGGTGTTCTCAGATAGAAGTTTCCTGTACTTGCTAAGCCTAGACAAAAGGATGGACATTTTGGCTGAGTTTGAAGACTTTTGGTTACCACTGATATTTTTAGTCCCTGTTAAATGGCTAATGCCATGTGATCTTGGGCACTAATGAAATAACACCCTTGAACACAATGCTGATGGGTTTGGCTTGGTCCAATGAGCTGAGTAGATGTGGCTTGTCTTTAACATATGTACATTGTACCCTCATATCCCTAGTGGCACTAAATTTCAGAAGGTGTTTGGGAGAGAACTATTAGGAACCATATGCCGGCATGTCCGACTATTCACTTCAGCCTGCTCAGCCTAACTCAGCCCTCACTTGGATATTTCAACTATACACCCTCAGCCCTCAAACTATATGCACCTCATGTATCCATCTTGGCATCACATGCACCTGTCAATATACTCTACTCATTTATGTCAATCTCCATATGCTCACAAATCTATTTTCACTTCATTTACATTTAATATCCTTTTCATTATATTCCTGTCAAGTATACATAGTGAGTATCTGGTAACTCAGCAGTGCCAACTGAATGATCAGCTTAATTCCACACACAATTGACCAAACTACATATCTGCCACTTGGTACTTCAGTCTTGGCTTGGCACATTCACCCTCCACATTCCCTATCCCTATTCCTCATCTACTCCTCACTACTCATTATCCATTAATCCTGCCCCATCAACTCCTTATTTCTCAGCCTGTTCTACCTTGAGATATTTTACCATTGTTTTATCTTTGGCCGTGACCCTATTGTCTTATATTTGGTCACTCTCTGTTATTCTATTTTTGGCCACATTTCTATCATCTTATTTTCATTGTTCTATTCTCATCCACATTCCTTATTCTATTCTGGATCACTGTAGACAATGCTCTCACATGATTCTTCATACCTTATTGTTCTCCATTCCTTATGTCATCCTGATCCACATCTTGCTTCTTAACCTATATAAGTAGCGAATGTATGTAGATAGTTCTTCACTCTGAATATCAACTTGGTTTACCTCCTCTCGTCTTCCTGTCTAAAGTCCCTTCCTTGGGCTGATACTCTTGGCACTCTCCCCTGTCTTTCTTTAGTCCAAAATTAGTGGCATGCATGGAAGAGCAGGGCACAATGCAAGCCAAGCCACCCCAACTGGTCTGCAGGACCTGACCAACTCCCATCTGCAACATTGGCATTACTGAGACTTAACAGTTCTGTGCCACTTTCCTTATTCACAATTCCATTCTATCTCTGATATCTGATCTGCTACTATGTTCCTTATTGTTATATCTGTGATATAACTCTGACATCTCAGACATCCGACATAGGGCGCTACGAAAGGACCCTACTCTGAACCAAGTCCAAACCTACATTGCCACCTCCGAGTCCAACCAGCATTGTCAGCCTCGGACCTCGGACATCTTCCTTTTTCATCGAACAATAGCCTTATTGTAACACCAATGTATATTTCTCTTGTACTCTGTTTTTGTTCATCTTATTGTTCTCTTGATCATTCCTAATTAGTTACAATAAGGATCGTATGTATAAATACCTCCAGACTTCTGTACTATACCTTAGTTCGAATATTGACTTGTATTCTCACTCACTCCTGAACTCCAAAAACTTATCTTCTCCGAACCTCCGAAATAAAGAACTGATGATCAAGGAGGGTGCAACATTAAAGTTGAAGCCAAGTCCTTATGACTCCGAATACATGACTTGGACCAACTTACATCAGCTCGGACCTGATGTTATAGCCCATACCTTCAACAACCCCCACAACTACCCCTCCTTATTCCAAGACCTTTCCGACCGAAAGGACGAAGGATTGTTTTCCGTAATCTCCGTTCCCGACAAGTCCGACCCAGAGTCCACTTTCCGCTTCCGATCCCATTGCGACCGAGACACCACCTCCAAGTCCGTCCCCGACCGAGACTCAATACTTTGATAACCAACGCGCAGGACTATCGCGTACCTTGCTCCCTTGTTCTCTCTTTTATATTGACCCCCTTGTACTTCCTTTTCCCTTGTTTTATTACTGGCAAAAGATAGTACAAAGACAGTCGCATGTATATAGTCTCCCAGTCGACTAGACTGTTCGCCAGTATGAATATCATCTTAGTCCACCCAGTTCCGACTCACTCCGGTGAACTCCCTTCTCCTCTCCGAAATTAGGGACAGACGATCGAGGAGGGCGCAACACATAAGTTGAAGCCAAGTCCCTTTGACCTCGAACATCTCAGCAACCGGATTGAACTATTCCGCGACCTACCCTAAGTTTCCGGCGCCTCCGTCTCCGTCCGTAGTCCATCCGACCCCCGTCTCGGTCTTCGGCCCCATTACGGACCTTCGCACTAACCCGGAAAACCCCTTCGGAAGTACTAGCTAAGCGCCTGACACGCGGACTTAACACCTGATGTGAACTCGGACACTAACACTTATAGGGTAACTCCATTGGGAATCGGGGTGACACATCACCCCTCAATGTCATAGAAGAGATCAAGATTGGGACATAGTATTTCTGTTCTTGCTTTTTACGATCCTTGGACTTTGTTATCTATTATAGGAATCTAGACAACTCCTTGTAGATTTGAAAGTAGTATAAAGATCTTGTACATTCTGTAGTTCAGTTATCAGTCAGATAATCAACTAAGATTTTGACTAAGTTTCTGTCCATTTATCTTAGACTTAATTTACATCCTCACTCTTTATGAAATTAGGGTCCAGTACAATCTGGTGGGTAAGAGATAGAATAGAATTGAGAATAAATGAAAGTGGAGCAAAATGTAAATGAAAGGATATTAAATGTAAATGAAGTGAAAATGAATTTGCAAGCATATGGAGTTTGATGTAAATGAGTGGAGTGAATTGACAGGAGCATGTGATGCCAAGACAGATACAGGAGGTGCATATAGTCTGTGGGCTGAGGGCATAATAGTTGAATAGGCAAGTGAGGGCATAATTGGGCTGAGCAGGCTGAAATGAATAGTCGGACATGCCGGCATATGGTTCCTAACAGTATCCCTCCCTTAGGGCTGAGTCCCATGAGGCTGTAGAAATGAAGGTCTAGAATGGTGGCCCTGTTGGAGTTCAGAAATGCAAAAGAGTATAAGAGTGGCCATGAGGGAGTTTGAGAGGGTAACCATTGTTGACATCATATATGGACACCATACATTAACACCTCATATATCTGCAAACTCATGGGCTTGTATAGCTTGCCCATCACATCCTACCTCAACAACCCTCATCCTGTTGACATTCTGTTAAATCCGCATGCTGGCGCTCGGCTGGAGACTTCTGGAAGGGGTCAGGAGGTTTCCATTAGGGTTCCAAGGAGAGAGTTTGTATTCCGAAGGCAGAAAGGGTTTTGATCGGATCAGAATCAAAATTGGAATCGGAGTCGGAAGTCGGAACGCCGGAAGTCTGGGGGCTGTCCGGTATAGGGTGGTATGAGTGGTTTGAGGTTGCAGGAAATTGGCTTCAACTTATGTGTTGTGCCCTCCTCGATCCTCTGTCCCTAATTTCGGAGAGTCGGGAAATTTACCGGAAACTAATTGGAAACTACAATGCAAAATTAAGTTGATATTCGTACTGGCAAATAGTCCAGTCGACTGGAAGGCTATATACATGCGACTGTCCTTGTACTATCTTTGCCGGTCATAAAACAAGGAGAAAGGGAGTACAAGGGGTCAATATAAAAGAGAGAACAAGGGAGTGAGGTACGCGATGGTCCTGCACGTCGGTTATCAAGGTAATGGAACCTTGACTTCGGAGTCTTCGGAGGTTCGGAAATCGTGGAACCTCGGGATGTATGTTGGACCTCTGGAAATCTGTTGTTCAGGCTTTGGGCAGTCGGAAGGGTCCCGGAAGCGGTGCGGGTGGTTGTGGTGCTTAATGTGGGTTTGTTTGGCGGTATGGGCTATAACACATTCCTACCCCCTTGTCCACTATCCAACATACTAGGATGCAACTCGAAGGGGATGCACAGGGTGCAATTGATATGAGGGTGCCATTGATCAAAGGCTCACACTCAAAAAGTGCAAAGGTAAGTAAGCGTTCTCTTGCGATTCAACATTTTGCTTATCAGTTGTTCTCTTTAGTACACTCACCTTGAAGTGTGAGGTGACAACACAGACAACCTCATCATCTTCTATCATGATGCAAGGTTGGGCGAGGAGGACAAAAACACTCCTTTGATTGAGAGTTGCAGATCAGATGCACCATGTGATTGATGCATCAATTGTCATAACACATGTCTGAGGAAATGGGATGGAGAGTTGGACTTGGGTGCATGTGTCTGGTGTAGTAAGCAAGGTGTGGGATGTTCAATAAATGTGTGAGGTCAAGGGACAAGTAAGAGGAAGGGAAAAGGTAAAGGAAAGGTGAGGGATAGTGAGTTTGAAAGAAGTCCAAGGAAGAAAAGGGCAAGGGAAGGTATGCCTGATGAGGTTCATGATTTGAATGGGCCAGGACCTTTGAAAAGGGCAAGGATCCAGCCCTGGGCATGTACCCCCCTCTTCCAACCCAGCACTGCTACTCCCACTCCCCAGCCCCTATCTCCCCCACCTCCCCCTGAACCATCCATCCTTTTACCTCCTACAGTAGTACCAACACTGTGCATAATGGTGTCATCACCTACACCTCCACCTCCTCCACCACCACCTCCTCCACCTCATACTCCTTCACCACCACCTATGCCATCCCCCCTACTTCTTCCCTCACCGCCTCCCGTAGTCATCCCCCCTCCTCTCCCTGTGGTCCCTGCACCTCCCCAGCCCTCCCCAGTCATTGCATTGACTGCTGCTCTGGTAGAGCTCAAGCAGTCCATGGATGACCTTTGTCAGGAAATGGCAGAGAGCAAGCATGAAAATGCTGAGCTGTGGATCACAAATCAAGAATTGCAAGCAGAGGTAAGGAACCTATCTTTGAAGATAGGATATCAGAGGTCTGTCAGTGCAGACTTGGTGCAGGAGCTACTCAGGGTGTGGGGTACTTGGAAGAATTGGGTGTTGGGGTCTGAAAACCCAAAGAGTGCCTTTGATGAGGCTGAGGATGGGGAAATAAATTTAGGATTGTAGAATAGGAGTGGTTGACTTAATTGTATATTATTATTTTTTTGTTATTTGAATTGAGTTGGACTTGAATGTAAAATGAACGAATGGTTCAGAATTGAGAGTTGAATTTGGAATAAGGAATGATGGATGGGAACTGAGAGTTTAACTTGAAAATAGAAAGGAGAAGCTGAATTGTGAGTTGGAATGAGTAAATTGGAATTGAGGGTTTTTTTTTCTGAACTTGAAGACAGAATGAAAGGAACTGAAATGTGAAGAGTGATAATGAACAGAATGAGTGAGAGTGAACGGAATGAGTAAGAGTGAACGGAATGAGTGAGAGTGAATAGAAGAGAAATTGCAAGGTGCTTATGGAATGGGTAATGGTCCAGGTTTCAGGCTTTAGGAATGCCAAAGGGTTGGGCATGTAATGGCCAAGTCCTGCAGGCTGGAAGTAGTGGCTTTAGCTTCAACATACTCGTGCATTGTGCCCTACTCTCCATGTGTGCCACTGATTTACAACAGATGGGATACTTGTGTCAAGCTTCGGGAATGCCAAGGTGTTAGATGGGAATGGCCAAGTCCTACAGGCCAGAAGTAGTGGCTTTGGCTTCAACATACCCATGTGTACTCGTGCATTGTGCCCTACTCTCCATGCATGCCACTGATTTGCAACAGATGGGATACTCAGGAGGATGCCGATGATACCAGCCCGAGTAGAGGACTTAACAGAGGAGGAGGTAGAAGGGCCTAAGCCTAGTTGATATCCAGAATGAGGAACTATGTACATTCATGCCCTACTTATATAGGTTTAAAAGGCGACATGTAGAATAAGGAATGTGGGACAATAAGGTATGCAGAGCATGTGGGTATTGTCCACAATAAGTAAACCTAGAATGAAGGAATGCAAATGGGAATAGAACAATAAAAGATAGAATAATAGAAATGTGACCAAGGATAGGACAATAGAGGGTGCCCAACTATAAAACAATGGTTGCATCTGAAGATAAAACAATGGTTGCATCTGAAGATAAAACAAGGACAGGAAGTCCTGAGGTGAGGCGGATCGAGGAATGAGGAGTAGGCATGGTGGGATTAATGGATGGTGAGTTGCATAGAGTATGTGAGGGGTAATAGATAAGGAATGTGGGTGGTGGATGTGCCGAGCCGAGAGCAGCATACCAAGTGATGTGCATGCAGCATGGACACATGTACATGGGCATAGGATAACTGCTTGGTTGGCACTGCCAAATTACTGGGTCTTGGTACATGTACTTGACAACTTGGGAGGATGCCGATGATGCCAGCCCAAGTAGAGGACTTAACAGGGGAGGAGAAGGTAAAAGGGCCTAAGCTTGGTCGATACCCAGAATGAGGAAGTATCTACATACATGTCCTACTTCTTAAATACTGTGATGGGGAATATTGGTTGGTAGATGGACTAGCTACTGTGGTACAAAGAATTGTAACTACAGGATATGTGGCTAATATTCTATGTAATTATATGCTCTTACGCAGGCGAGGCATGGTGGGTCAATCGTATGTAAGCACTGGTCTGAGGAGCTGGCAGCGATCTGACTGAAAGTTGTGTAGGTTGTTTGTGGGTGATCCACAACAGTGAAATAGGTCAATAGAGGCATGAGCGTGATATAGCACCTATATAATTATCCCTGCTGGGTCCGCAGCCTTGAATGATGACAAGAGGTGATTTGACCCAATGCGGCTTGACGTCATGTGAATGCGTCGAGCAGATATCAAATATAAGTGTAGGGGGTTTTTTGGTATGAGAAACTAGTGTTATTCATCCTTGTTACTTTCTCTTTATACAAGTAAATCCTCTAACTAAAATATGATCCATGATTAATGGATTCTGTAGAGCATATGCAGGTTCGGCCCACTGTGGGCTGCCCCGATGGGATCTTTATAGAGATATGGCACCTGTCAGTGGTGCCATTTGAATAGAACTACTTCTCCCTTTGTTCCCTTCTTGTCTGTAACAGTTATTGCCTCTACAAGTCATGTCTTGTGTCTCATTCTCCTGTTTCTCAGTCATCTGTCCTTGGTGACTGCATATATGTGCCCCGGTTCCTTCAATTCTTGTTACTTTCCATGTGAGTCTCTTCTCCTATGTTCCTTCTGTCTCCTCCTATCTGCTTTCCCTTTGTCTCCTTCCGTATTCCATACATTTTGGCTCTTCTGGCCCCTACATCTCCTGATCCTCTGGGCACTTAGCATCTAAGTCGCTGCCGGTTTGTGTCTCTCGCACGGTAACTACTAGTAAGTCCGTATACTATACTACTTTCCACTGCATGCTCACTAATACTTGTTCTGTAGGCTATTTTACACTATTCTTCTTTGTTATACAATTAAATGTGTGTTCAAACATATTTTTGTCCTTTTCTCATCCCTCACTCCCTTCTCTCCATTCCTTCTACCGTTCATCACAACATAGGGTAGGGTAGGGTAAGGATAGGGTAGGGTAGGGTAAGGATAGGGTAGGGTAGGGTAAGGATAGGATAGGGTAGGGTAAGGATAGGATAGGGTAGGGTAAGGATAGGATAGGGTAGGGTAGGGTTCAGACTCCAATTTTACTCTATAATCTGTACTTATCCTCATTACTCCTAAGTCCCTGCCTATGAAATTTCTTCATGACCTGTATACCATCATTTTAGTCCAATATTCCCATGGTGGAACAGGCACTTCTCTGCCTTTTGAATTTCTCTCTGACTCCATTCACTGTCACTTCTATATTAGGCATCGGCAGGTGGAGGATAGGGTAGGGTAAGGATAGGATAGGGTAGGGTAAGGATAGGATAGGGTAGGGTAAGGATAGGATAGGATAGGGTAAGGATAGGGTAGGGTAGGGTAGGGTAAGGATAGGGTAGGGTAAGGATAGGATAGGGTAGGGTAAGGATAGGATAGGGTAGGGTAAGGATAGGATAGGATAGGGTAAGGATAGGGTAGGGTAGGGTAAGATAAGGATAGGGTAAGGATAGGTAGGGTAGGGTTATAAGGTATCTCTATAATCATATATTTAAGCATTCAATATACTTCATAGGCAAAGCTCATATAATAGAGAATCAAGAATCATCTTAGAATGTTAAAAGGATATTTACTTACTATATAGAATACCCAGCAATGGTTTTAGAATTTACTTTGTGTCTGCTTAATGTCATGATAAGATATAAATAGTTGCAGTAAATACTAAGATTCATTACTCTCTGCTATTGCATTCTATACCAGAGGCTCTTAACAGTTAATGCCAAGGCTAGGTAAACCTGTGTGATATATGCCTGAACCTGAAACCATTATTGCAGGAAATACAGACAGTCTCTTATGGCAAATGGCCCCAATTCCTGGGAGAGAATGGCAGTCATTTACAAGTTTGGAAAGACCTATGATCTGTTATCTGATATAATATCCCCATTGTAACTCCTATGCTCAATCCTAAGGGGCTATAAAGTCACCCAGATGCCATACTTAGCAACAAGCCATATAATTACATGAAGGCACCTATGCAACCTCATGTACTATTTATGTACTATTTGTGTACTATTCACACTATTCATACTATTCATACTATTCATACTATTCATACTATTCATACTATTCATACTATTCATACTATTCATACTATTCATACTATTCATACTATTCATACTATTCATACTATTCATACTACCAGATTTTACCAGCTAAAACAGAGATACCAAAGTGGTCTGAGGTATAGTGTAAATGTCTGAGATATATTGTAGTTATATTAGGTAAGTCATAGTAGTATATGAATAGTATGCAAATAGTATGCAAATATTCTATTTATTTAATGGGAGAATTTTCATATCCCTATCATGTGAGAGTGATAATTTATATAAAGTTATGAATGCTTTGGTTGTATAAGTGCCTTCATGTAACTATAAGGCTGTTATGGCCCATGCCCCAATAAACCCATATTAGTCCCTACAACCACCCACACCTTTTCCGAGACTTTCTGCCTATTAAAAGTCTGGAATAATGTCAAGTATATGTACCGAGACCCATTTATTCAGCAGTGCCGACCGAGCAACCATCCTATATCCACAATCAAGTCTCCATGCCACATGCATAACACTTGATACACTGGTCTCAGCTCGGTACATCCACCATCCACACTCCTTGTCCTCACCTTCAGTCTGTCTCACCTTAGGACCTCCTGTCCTTGTATTATCCTCGGTCACAACTCCATTGTTTTATAGTCGGCCACTCCCTATTGTCCTATCCTTGGCCATGTTTCTATTATCCTATCCCTTATTGTCTTATCCCCGTTTTGCATTCCTCATTCTAATTTTACTCATTGTGGACAATAACCACATGCTCTGCATACCTTGTTGTCTCACATTCCTTATTCCACATGTCACTTCTTAAACCTATATAAGTAGGACATGCATGTACATATTTCCTCATTCTGGGTATCGACTAGGCTTAGGCCCTTCTACCTTCTTCCCCTCTGTTAAAGTCCTTGACCTGGGCCAGCATCACCAGCATCCTCCTGAGTACCTGTCTGTTGCAAATCGGTGGCACACACGGCAAGGAGGGCATAATGCATGAGTACGTTGAAGCCAATGCCACTACTCTTGGCCTGCAGGACTTGGCCATTGTCTGCCCAACAACCTTCGGCAGTACCGAAGTCCGTCAGTACCCAAAGCTTGACAGTATACCCAGAATCACACTACTTTCCATGCATTTCAATATGGTCTTACCAGACACGTTTTTAATGATCCTTCTATCTTGTTATTCGGAACCAGGTTTCCCGGTAGTCCCTTCTAACTGTTTTGAATTAGGATCTGCTCATAGCTACACCGGATTGTCTTACTCCTAGGAGGGTGTCCAACAAGGCAGATCCATGCCACAGTATTTTCAACCCAATACCAGTATAGGTTTGGAAACCACCCAGTTCAGAAGAACTTCAGTTTTTCTGGCCGACCGGGAGGCAACACCCCACCCTTGGCACTCTGTCTGGCATGATTGATCAATCAGCATCAGCTCACAGACCATTTGAAAATTTGTTTATGATTATGACCCTCCTCAATCTAGTATTTCTTGCTAACAGCACAGATATATCCACTAGATTTTCTGTCTGGATGACTTCAGTCCACCCATCCATCTGTCATGTCACTAGATCCATCGGTCAGCAATATTTGGGCACAACTCACTCACCTGCAATAATCCATTGATTAACAGGGTATTGGGCAGTATTATAATCCGTCAAGCTACTAGCGTTTTTAGATGCATCCCAATGGCTTCGGTCCAGGTGGCATTTGCCACTGTTCCAAAAGCCTCATCCAGGATCCTGTTCCATCGCTGGAAACTTTGGCAATAGCCCTAGTCAATGCAACTGCCTTGCACACGCTTGTATACCAGAACAGCTGGCAAGTTTTTAGCTGGGGCCTCTCGGTCGCATTGTCATTTGGCACATTCGGCGAAGGTCTTTTCCATCCATCCCCATCCATTCCCATTCATTCACTCTGTATATGCCCATCACATGCCTTTACAACCCTTCTCCGTTCTTCTTGGCTAGAGGCCAACACCTTTAGTAGATGGTGGGACATCTACCTAAAAGGGGGGGGGGGTGGCGACCAGCTAGAAACATTTTCAAACTGCGCAAACTCCCCTTCTGAAAACATCCCTCTCCCAAAAAACCCCTCCATTCATCACTCTCTGTCCCATCCTTCACTTCCCCTGTTCCTTCAGTCCCTCCCCTACATGATCCCGACACTCCACTCACACTCCTACGACCACTCTTACTCCCAAATATATCTCCTCATTCTACCATTAACCTCTAATCCTTCCACAAACATCCCAACACTCCAATTCCGACATCATGAAAACCTCACATCCCTCTCAGTCTATCTGTCACCCTCTTCTCCTGTCAATATAACACAGCCAAACCGCTGAGGACTTTGGCACCTTTGACTTGTTCTTTTTTCCTTTATTTCTTTTACTTTTCATTCATCAAATATATATATATATATCTTTTTAGTTTATTTCTACATCTTCTGCATCCTCTCTTTGCTTCCCCTTCCCTCTACCTGCTTCCATACTCTCCTCTCCATCCTCCAGCCGATCCTCACCACCTCCAAAATTCCCAAAACTTCCCATAATTACCTCAAGAATAAGATAGAGGGTGGCCTCTATCCTTTNNNTCTGGTTACTTCTAAGGAGCTCCTCCAACAGCTCCTCCACCCCTCCCAATTTCAATGCCCTGACCGGTGGCACTTCCACAGGGGTCTGCCCGCTCAATGGCATAGTACAGGCCCATCGCAGCCTCTTTGTGGGGGGATTGCCCGCCTCCTTGGAAGGCAGAGAGGCCAAAGGCAACCCTTCACGTGTCAACAAGTTTCTGCACTACACAAAATAATCAATAAAAAGAAAATAAAAAAGAAATAATCAACTTACCTGTACCCTGTCCACCCCTCACTCCTTCCTTGTCCTCTCGTATCCAGCCTTGCACTGGGCCCTGCTTCCACACTCCTACCCCTCTTCCACTCTGGAATCCTCAGGATTACCAAAGTCCCAGAGACCCCCATGCCTGTCTGTTTGGCTGATCTGGCCTGTTGATTCTCGGCCTCCTGACCATCCCCCACATTTTGTACGCTTATCTGACCTTGCGCCACCAAAGTCTTGGTGGCAGCTTTGATGTTGGGTCCCGGGGTTACTACCCCTACCGAAGCATCCTCCTCACCCACCCCCTCCGTACCATCAGTGGCTTTTGGTGTTTTCAACCCTGTTTCATCTGCATCCTGACCATACCTATGGGTGACCTGTCTCCCTTTGGGCTCCCACATGATATTATCAGTCTCGGCACTTCTGTATCATAGTTTCCGATTAAGTTCTGGTAAACTTTCCGACTTTCCAAAATTAGGGACAGATGATCGAGGAGGGTGCAACACATAAGTTGAAGCCAAGTCCCTGCGACCTCAAACCCCTCGTACCACCCTATACTGTGAACAGTTCCAAGACCCCCAGCGCTTCCTGTCTTTTGGTCCCCATTCCGATTCTGATCCCAAACCTGACCCTCAGTCCCTCTGCCTCTGGAGTACAAACTCCCCCTCGGAAACCACTCGGAACCCTCTGGAAATTCTTCTAGAAGCCTCTAGCTAAGCGCCAACACGTAGATTTAACACTTATTCCCATTTTGCATTCCTTCATTCTAATTTTACTCATTGTGGACAATAACCACATGCTCTGCATACCTTGTTGTCTCACATTCCTTATTCCACATGTCACTTCTTAAACCTATATAAGTAGGACATGCATGTACATATTTCCTCATTCTGGGTATTAACCAGGCTTAGGCCCTTCTACCTTTTTCCCCTCTGTTAAAGTCCTTGACTCAGGCCGGCATCACCAGCATCCTCCCGAGTACCTGTCTGTTGCAAATCGGTGGCATGCATAGCAAGTAGGGCACAATGCATGAGTACATTGAAGCCAACTCTACTACTCTTGGCCTGCAGGACTTGGCCATCATCTGCCCAACAACCTTTGGCAGTACCAAAGTCCATCAGTACCCAAAGCTTGACAAATAATCGCTTTCCATAAATCTGTTGCATCAACCTGAAGTTCCATAATCCTAAACCCCTGCAATTCCATGACCTAGGTTCTACTCCTTGATAAATGATGTGCAGGATCATCTGTCAAGCTTTGGTAATGCCAAAAATATGGGCGAGTAATGGCCAAGTCCTGTAGGCTGGAAGTAGTGGCTTTGGCTTCAACATACTCGTGCATTGTGCCCTACTTGCCATGCATGCCACCAATTTGAGACAGAGGAAGTACTCAGGAGGTGCTGAAAGTGCCGGCCTGAGTAGAGGACTTTACAGAGGAAAGAGGAGACAAGGGGCTTAAGCCTAGTTGATACCCAGAATGAGGAAGTATGTACATGCATGTCCTACTTATATAGGTTAAGAAGTGACATGTGGAATAAGGAATGTGGAACAATAAGGTATGCAGAGCATGTGGGGATATTGTCCACAATGAGTAAAATTAGAATGAAGGAACGTAAACAGGGATGGGACAATGGAAATAGAATAATAGGAATATGGCCAAGGATAGGACAATAGGGAGTGCCAGACTATAAAACAATGGTTGTGGCTGAGGATAAAACAAGGACAGGATGTCCCGAGGTGAGGCGGATTGAGGAATAATGAAAGGTAAATGTTATCTTGAGGAGGTTGAAAGACTTTTGATAGTCTTTGATCCATCCCCAAGGGATGTCTTTACATATCAGCTGAGTGAGAGGTACTATGTTATCTGAAGAGTTGAAGATGAAATGACAATAGAAGTTGGCAAATCCCAGGAATGATTGGATGTCTTTGACCTTTCTTGGTTCAGGCCAATTGCAGATGGTTTTGACTTTATCTTCTGATATGGTGAGGCCTTTGGTTCACAGGATATAACCAAGGAATTTGACTGTGTCCTTGTGCCATTTGCATTTGCTAGCCTTGGTATATAGGCTATGTTTTCTGAGTCATTGTGATACTTCTCAGACATGTTCTCAGTGCTGTTCAAGTGAGTCTAAGTAGATCAGTGTGAGTGTGCAATGATCTAAGTGTTCACTGAAAATATCATTCATAAACCTTTGAAAAGCTGTAGGAGCATTGGATAGGCCAAACAGCATGACCAACCATTCATAGGACCTGTAACAAATCTTGATTACAGTCTTCTACTCATCACCATAAGCAATTTGGATAAGGTGGTATACATGCTGAAGGTCGATTTTTTGATAGATTCAAGCCTTGCAGGGGGTGTCAGGGGACAACCCCTAGGTCCCATTTCCTTTTCTCTTATTTCCTTATAATTTCTTATATGACTCACTTACCTCTTATCTCATTCCCCCTTTCTTGTTTATATTACTGATTACTTTCTTTATCATTTGTACTTGTTATGACACAGTAGCTATATAGCTAGTGATTAGGTAAGGGGATCCTCACCCAGTTCTCTTTGGGCCCCCTCTACCTAAGTCTGATTAGCTTCTGTATGTAGGCTTTGGGTTAGAGTCCCAGGGTCAGGCCTAAGAAGAAGTCTAAGGTAGATGGTGTCCCACTGGTTCTAGCCTCCAGCAGTTGCTAGGATTAGTACTAAATGAGAGTTGCACTTACAGGAGGTCTCCAGGAGGTCTGAGATAAGTGGGATAGGATAGCAGTCCTTCTTGGTTACCTTGTTTAGTGTCCAAAAGTCCACATACAGCTGAAGGAAGCCATCTGTCTTATAGCCAAACAGGATTGGCATAGTGTATAGGGACCAAGAGGTCTAATGAATCCCATGTTCAAGTGTTTGTCTAGAAATATATAGAGGGCTTCTATTTCTAAGCCTGAAAGAGAGTATAGCAGTGGATGAGGCATTTTTGCACCATCTTCCAAGCTGAACTTCAGATAATAAGGTAATATGATCATATAGTGTAATGGATGTGTCAAGCTTCGGGTACTGACACACTTTGGTACTGCCAAAGGGTACTATCGAAAGGTCAGGCGGACTATGGCCAAGTCCTGCAGGCCAAGAGTAGTGGTGTTGGCTTCAACGTACTCGTGCGCTGTACCCTACTTGCCATGTGTGCCACCTATTTGCAACAGACAGATACTTGGGAGGATGCTGATGATGCTGGCCCGAGTCAAGGACTTAACAGAGGAGAAGAAGGTAGAAGGGCCTAAGCCTAGTCGATACCCAGAATGAGGAAATATGTACATGCATGTCCTACTTATATAAAGAAGCGACATGTGGAATAAGGAATGTGAGACAACAAGGTATGCAGAGCATGTGGTTATTGTCCACAACAAGTAAATTTAGAACAAGGAATGTGGACCAGGATAAAACAATAAACGAGAGGATAATAGGGAATGGGTCAAGGACAGGACAATAGGGAGTGCATGACTATAAAACAAGGGCTGCACACAAAGATAGAACCAGGACAGGAAGTCCCAAGGTGAAACAGATCAAGGAACGGGTAGATGGTGTGGTGGACATGCCAAGCCGAGGATGGTGTACCAAGTGTCATGCATGTGGCATGGACACTTGTACGTGGACGTAGAATGGCTGCTTGGTTGGCACTGCCGAATAACTGGAACCTCGGTACATGGACTTGACAGGATGTAATAGAGTGTAGCATGTGATGCCAAGACAGAACATGGGATACAGTATAGTAGACTTCCTTGATACAGGATACCTCCTATTCTTATTCCCATGATACAGGGTTTTGCACAAAGAATCTACTATATATATGCAACATTCAAGTCAAACCACATAAGGGAGGGAGAAGAATTGCATTCAGGAGGAATTTATTTTCATCTAAATTTACTTGATTTTGATAAAATACAATATTAAATCAGTAATTGCTCAATTTTTCTAAGAGATTTTGTCATAGAGTGTTCACATGAGGGAAGACATGCCTCTCCTATTACTAATAAAAAAAACTCCAAGTAGGATTTGACCTAATTTGACCTTAATCTGACTACAAAGATATTGGGGCTATCAAGTGTGACATGCTAATAATACATGACCACATTCCTATCTCTTCTCATCATCAACAATGTGTAAAGTGTTGGAATAATATTCACAACCAGAGCTAAATGAGTTAGGCTCAGCTTCTGGTTAGAAGTTGAATAGTATTCTTTGTAACTTCTAAATGAGTTACTATATGATACAATGTCAGCAGATGCTATCTATGCATAGAGAAGATGTTACTCATGGCTCAGCTTCTGGTTAGAAGTTGAGCCATGCCTCTGCACTAAACAATGAAAATAGTCTGCAGTGGAGGCCAAATCCAGATAGTTCTGTTGGTGACAAAGATATGAAGAATAATTATACTCGAATATCTTCAATACTCCTATGACATACTGAGTGAGGGAACTAATCACGGCCTAGCCCTAGTATTAAATCCATGTGTCGGCGCTTAGCTCGAGACTTCCGGAAGGGTTTTCGGAGGTGTCAGGAACCGTACGCCAGCAAGCCGACTATTCAATCCAGCCCACTCAGCCCAACTCCGCCCTCGCTCGCTATTCAACATTATGCCCTCAGCCCACGGACTATATGCACCTCGTGTATCTGTCTTGGCGTCACGTGCTCCTGTCAAATCACTCCACTCATTTACATCACATTCCATATGCTCGCTTTTCCATTCCGAACTCATTTACGTTTAATATCTTTCATTACGTTTCATTTCCTTTTCATCTGTTCGCAATTCCGTTCACTCCTTTATATCCGAATCTGCTATTACGTCCTTAGGGTAACTTCGTTGGGAATCTGAGTGACACGTCACTCAACAATGTCACGGAGGAGATCATTATTGGGATGTAGTATTTCTGTTCTCGCTTTTCCGCTTCCTCGGCTTTCTCATTCTATTATAGGAATCCATTCGACTCCTAATAGATTAGAAAGTAGTATAAAAGGCCTTGTACTATTAGTTCAGTCCTCAGTCAGAAAATCAATCTTATGTTGAATAGCGAGCGAGGGCGGAGTTGGGCTGAGTGGGCTGGATTGAATAGTCGGCTTGCCGGCATATGGTTCCTGACAGTATCCCCCCCTTACGGCTGAGTC